>CM054057.1:126959671-127240242 GCA_028641055.1 Alopecurus myosuroides
ATACCGATCATTTATGGCCTGCATCTTTGACTTGCAGTGGCAGGAAGCACAACTACCACATGAGGCAGTTGTACACAAAAGAGAAAGTGAAGGAATACTTGGAAACACACCACTCGAAGCTATGGTCTAGAAGCCAATTCAGTGAATTGAGCAAAGTTGACTATGTGCACAATAATCTTGCAGAATCTTTCAACTCAACGATCCGGAAACATAAGGATCTTTATTTGGCTGATTTGCTTGACAAGATAAGGATAGATTACGCCGAGAAATTTCATTTCCGTCTTGAAATAGCTAATGCAAAATTCATGGGCCACATTATTATCCCGGATGTGATGAAGGAGTTGAAGCAGAAAACTTTGGGCTTGACTATGAACATGAGATTTGTCTCGGATACCAAATCAGAGGTATCATTCTTTGATAAAAGTGACAAAGAATGGAGATATCCAGTGGATTTAGAAGCGAAAACTTGCAGTTGTAGGCAATGGCAGATAACTGGTTTGCCATGCATTCATGCCTTGTTTTTCATCACTTCTCTCACAGGTCCAGCAGGGGATATACAGCAGTATGTCCATGATTACTACTCTGTAGCAATGTTCAGAGCCACATATGCACATGCCTTGCCTGCTTTGGAGGGAAAACAGCAGTGGGATAGAGTGGACCCTGGATTCAAACTTTGTGCTCCGGTTCTGAAGAGAGCTGCAGGTAGACCGAGGAAGAGTCGACACCGACGTCGCAGTGAAGGTGGAGGTGGAGCGAGGGTGCGTAAGTGCACAAGGTGTGGTGGGACCGGTCATTTCGGCAAATATTGTGATAACGCAGTCGATCCAGGGTTTGGAGAGAGTATGCCTGATGAAACTGATGGTCAGCACCCGGATGCATCATTTCAATATGATGATCAACAGCAAAATGATGATGAACAGCCGGATGAAACATTTGAAAATGATGTTCAGCAGTCAAGTGATTCAGATGATGCTCCAGATGCTCCAGCTGATTATTCATATGATGATCAAGTACATGATCCAACTGATTATTCATATGATGATCAAGTCCATGATGCTCCAGATGCTCCAGATGCTCCAGATGCTCCAGATGCTCCAGCTGATCCGCTGGATGCTCCATTGGATGATTCTGCCATGATCTCACAAGTTTCATTGGATGCTCCATTGGATGATTTTGCCATGGACACACAAGTTTCAGTAGATGGGTATGTTTTGTATTTTATTTTTCATTTTATTTTTTTTTTATTTTTTATTTATTTATCATGATCCTTTATGTTTTGTACAGATCTGGTGTAGTTTCAAAGAAGAAAGCCAAGGTACCGACTACCAAGAGGAGAAGACCAGAAGCTGTGAGCAAGATGAGCACAAGGAGCAAAGCGCCACCAAAACAGCCAAGGATCACAAAGAAGCCCCGACGCTATTTGGACTAAGTTCGTGTTGTATTTCTGTTGAATAATGTTGTATTTATGTTGACTGGTGATGTATCTAAGTTAGAACATAGTTGGATGATGTTTGAATAATGTTTGTATCTAAGTTGAGAAATGTGCTTCAAATGAGGTGCGAAGCTAGGGTAAACACCCCCGTTTGTAATTTCATGAAAAATTCTACCTTGTCAAAATTATCCAAATAAATTTGAGGAGCAACTATATCGCAAATAACAACATGGTGCGTTGGATTCATGTCATTTTGTTTTTTTTTGAATTATTTATGCTCATTTCAAACCATCGCTATATTCTCATGAGAAAAGTGCTTCAAATGAGGTGTGAAGCTAGGGTAAACACCCCTATTTGTGCTTCAACAATTTTTGGCATCTCGTCTACATCAGCCAAATTAATTTCCTACACAACTATTGTACATATATAGTGTAAATCTGAAGTTTCGTTATGTTTTCAATAATTTTTCTATTTTTTTTTAATATTTTATTTAAATAACATGGTTTAATAGAAAATTCATATATAAAACAGATAAAAATCATCGCTCTAGTAAATATGAAGTTTCATTATGTTTTGAATAAGGGTATTCTTCTATTTATTTTATTTAAATAACAAGGTTTAATACTTAACAGCAAAGAAATCATATGTAGAACATATAGAAACCATCCATCCATGTGGCCAACGGACCAACCAATCAGAGCGCAGAACGAGCGTCTCGCGGATCGCTGTGACTGCGAGCGCATCCGTCCGATGCACGATTCCTTCTAGAAGGCGTCGATCCAACAGCCCAGGTCGAATCTCTGTGTTTCCTTCTAGAAGCTTTTCGGCTGGTCAAACAGAGGGTTGACCAAGCTTGAAATGAGCATAAATAATTCAAAAAAAATCGAAAAAATATATTGGCGACGCACATAGTAGTGTTATGTCATATAGTAACGAGAAAAAAATATAAACCTGTCTTATAAAGAATGGAACGAAAAAACCTTGTGTAACATATGATATCTTGAACAGTCTAGTAGAGAGTTCAAGATAATGAGATGAGTTTCAAACCTTTTGAACTCAAATAAGGTCAAAATCTCACCAAAGCTTCATTTTGGTGTGACTAAGAAAGATCCAAAGTTATTTTTTCATTTTGATGTTTTAAACTTGTTTTATTTACGATTTTCGATTAAAACCATTATTATTCAAAAGAAAATAAATAATACGAATATTCATCCAATAAATTTTTGGGCTTCGGAATTGCATTATATAGGTCTAATACAAGTCTAGTAAAAATATAAATATGATTTATAAACATTAGAACGAAATCCATCACTAAAATGAGATTCCTCGAATACAAGACTAGAGATTTCAAAGAATAAGAGGTGGAAACACCGTGAATCTTCCGAAGAGGTGGGTTCTACCTTTTTGTTTTGTGTTCCTATGGGCCATCCTAGCACAACCAAGCAAAAAGTTCCACATTGCTACCCCCTTTCGACGCTGTTACCGCGTGTTTCCGTATAAGTCCGGTATTTCTCCAGCGGGGCTAGGGTTTCGCCGGGAGGGGGGCTACGGAGCGTATGGATCCCAACACAAGCCAGGGGGTGCCATACCATGTTAGTATAGGTGTGTTGTGTGCTTTGTATGTCCAAGATTGCTCTCTGGGGTGTGACCCGGCTTCACCGGCATCCACTTCTCTCTCGTAGGCGAGTATAGGGCTGAAACTACCGTATCGGACCAAACACCGTGAATCTTCCGAAGAGGTGGGTTCTACCTTTTTGTTTTGTGTTCCTATGGGCTATCCTAGCACAACCAAGCAAATAGTTCCACATTGCTACCCCATTTCGACGCTGTTACCGCGTGTTTCCGTATAAGTCCGGTATTTCTCCAGCGGGGCTAGGGTTTCGCCGGGAGGGGGGCTACGGAGCGTATGGATCCCAACACAAGCCAGGGGGTGCCATACCATGTTAGTATAGGTGTGTTGTGTGCTTTGTATGTCCAAGATTGCTCTCTGGGGTGTGACCCGGCTTCACCGGCATCCACTTCTCTCTCGTAGGCAAGTATAGGGCTGAAACTACCGTATCGGACCAAACACCGTGAATCTTCCGAAGAGGTGGGTTCTACCTTTTTGTTTTGTGTTCCTATGGGCTATCCTAGCACAACCAAGCAAATAGTTCCACATTGCTACCCCATTTCGACGCTGTTACCGCGTGTTTCCGTATAAGTCCGGTATTTCTCCAGCGGGGCTAGGGTTTCGCCGGGAGGGGGGCTACGGAGCGTATGGATCCCAACACAAGCCAGGGGGTGCCATACCATGTTAGTATAGGTGTGTTGTGTGCTTTGTATGTCCAAGATTGCTCTCTGGGGTGTGACCCGGCTTCACCGGCATCCACTTCTCTCTCGTAGGCGAGTATAGGGCTGAAACTACCGTATCGGACCAAACACCGTGAATCTTCCGAAGAGGTGGGTTCTACCTTTTTGTTTTGTGTTCCTATGGGCTATCCTAGCACAACCAAGCAAATAGTTCCACATTGCTACCCCATTTCGACGCTGTTACCGCGTGTTTCCGTATAAGTCCGGTATTTCTCCAGCGGGGCTAGGGTTTCGCCGGGAGGGGGGCTACGGAGCGTATGGATCCCAACACAAGCCAGGGGGTGCCATACCATGTTAGTATAGGTGTGTTGTGTGCTTTGTATGTCCAAGATTGCTCTCTGGGGTGTGACCCGGCTTCACCGGCATCCACTTCTCTCTCGTAGGCGAGTACAGGGCTGAAACTACCGTATCGGACCAAACACCGTGAATCTTCCGAAGAGGTGGGTTCTACCTTTTTGTTTTGTGTTCCTATGGGCTATCCTAGCACAACCAAGCAAATAGTTCCACATTGCTACCCCATTTCGACGCTGTTACCGCGTGTTTCCGTATAAGTCCGGTATTTCTCCAGCGGGGCTAGGGTTTCGCCGGGAGGGGGGCTACGGAGCGTATGGATCCCAACACAAGCTAGGGGGTGCCATACCATGTTAGTATAGGTGTGTTGTGTGCTTTGTATGTCCAAGATTGCTCTCTGGGGTGTGACCCGGCTTCACCGGCATCCACTTCTCTCTCGTAGGCGAGTACATGGCTGAAATTCCCGTATCGGACCAAACACCGTGAATCTTCCGAAGAGGTGGGTTCTACCTTTTTGTTTTGTGTTCCTATGGTGTAACATCCCAGTGTTTGGGAAGTTATAAGGATCTAAATTTAATATGTGCATTTGCAAAGCATGCATCTAAAAGTACGGGAAATTTTGGCGCGAAAGTTTAAACAAACCAAAGTGACCAATGTTTCACTTGACATGATGAAATAGGTCTAGTACATCTGGTCAGGAGTACATTTGGAGTGATCTTTATAACAAGTATCTTAAGAAACCAAAACATCTGGTTACACAAACCATAATTGGTTGTGACCAACACTAACTCTCAACAAGCCTAATCTCAAGTCTATAAGTGACTTGAGAGAAATCAACTAGGTACCTAGAACTAGAAGAGGGGTGAGTATCCAAAACACAGTTGATGATCTTACTTATGCAAGTTAGTCATGTATAACGTGATGATCTTATCAGTCCTGAAAGATGAACCTGAACGAGGAAACAAACCTTCTTAAACCAATACTAAACCCTGATCACTGTCTGTGATCTTTCCAAACTCTTGTCTACATTCCTGCATGACCAAGGCTACAAGAGAAGCAAACCATGAGGGAGCTAAGATCAGGAGACATAAACTGAGGGGTGTGAAATCCTGGTGTTCGGTGTCATACAAGAATAATTTTAGTACAGGACCTGATCAATCTTGTAAGCAGATTATTTCTGAGGACATTAAACACTAGAGTTTCCTTAGGTTAAGTTATATAAGAACAAATTTGTAATTGACTCAAAATCAATATCATAATGAGAGTGGCAACTAGTGCTATGTTTGCAAATCCTTAACCTTGAGTAATCAGAGATTCGTCGACTATCTGACTTGGGGTTTAGAGTCGAAGAGGGAAGGTGGAAGGATATCGACATGATCTTTTTCCTAACTTAGGGTTTAGATTAGAAAAGTGGAGGTGGGTGAATTTGGGCATGACCCTAAGTGGTGAATCGTCGGGAGATATGAATTCTTACTTTGAATGACATGGAATTGAATTTGAATTCAAACTAAATATTTAAAGTTATAGAAATAACAGTATAAGAAATAAATGATAGTCATTCATTAATTCAAGTCTTTATTGGATAGAATACAATCCAAGGAGATAATAAAACAAGAATAAAGACTTTATAAATTTAAAACAATAGTACATTGTCTTTACAAACATATTTACAATAAAAGGAAATTACAAAAGAATAAACTTTATTGATAATAAAATAATAATACAAAGTTATTACATAATTCAGCAAATGGAAAATTACATGTTCTATTACAAGTTGACAATTACAAAAAGAAATTCCTAATCTAATTCTTGCAAAGTTCCAGACTCCAATTGATCTTTTGATCCTGCAAAATAAACAAGAAAAACAAAGAAAAGTAAAACAATAAGATTAGTGGGGGGTTAGTACTCTCAGCTAGGCAGTGAGATGCACTGCTAATCGCATCATTGAGATTAGGCTAAGTCAAGTAAGTATCTGTTCATATCAGTTATAAGCCTCAGACCAACATCATGGGCAGGTATCAGGTAATACAAGTGGCAAGCCAAAAATAAGTACAACACCAAGATAAGACCAAGGCAAGCCGTGTAGGAAAAGATCTTTGGCATAGCAAGCAAGCACACAGCACACGCACCAGCACACTTTGGTGCTGTCAAGACCCCTGTTGTGGTATAAATACCACACCAGCCGCAAGAGAGAGGAGACCAAGCACACTTTCCCCTGTTCACAGCTCGAGCTGCACAGCTCCAGCAAGAACAGCAAGAACAACCACCAGGAAACCACAGCACCACAAATCAATTCATACAACAAAGATCTGTGAGATTAGAGATCCAGATGGATTGCAGCAAGGCCAAGCCAGGAGAGTAGGAGCAGGCCTGAAGAAGAGAACAGAACCAGCAAGATCTTCACAAGGCCAAGCTACAAGTGGAGGAGCAGGGCTGAGGAGCAAGCAGACCACAAGCACACAAACCATCCATAACCAACAAGCCCCAGGTTGTTAACTACACACCATCTAGCAAGCAATTGCTAGATTATGCACAGAGAGCAGGCTGGGGGTATTTTCCTCAGATAGGCATAGAAGTGCTATGCTAAAGTTCATCACTGGAAATTAAAATGATCAAATCTAGCATCTGTTCTTATTTAAACTTGAGCCTCAGGCTTTGCATCACTGGCCAGGGGCTTAATCAAGATGGAAGCAACTGTTCTTATTAGATAAAATTGCTTAGGGGCATTAGATCAGCAGTACCATGTTCTTGTCAGTTTTGTAGCCAAAAGAGGGCAGATAAACACATCTGGGCCCATCCAGATAGGGGACCACAGGGGTAAATCTTACCCAAACACACCAGCACATGAACACCAACAAGAGGAAATGGATATTAAGTTAACAAGCTCATCCAGCACAGGATTGCTGGGCACTAGGTCCTACTGGACAGAGCACCACAAACACAAAACTACACTAAATGGCTTTACCAAAAATCCAGAAATCATTTGATCACTTAGATCTGCAAGCACCACAATTATACAGGTACCAGATCATCCATGCACATGAATTGGGCAAGAAAACAATGTCCCAGCAAACACTCATGCACTGCACATACATTTGATCAAAGAAATTAAACTATGTGTGTACTAAATAGTTGCCTAGAAACACAACCATATAACCTTGGTCATGAAAACAACACAGCTAGTGAGCGGTCACTGGAACATCAGCAACAAGTTAATATATCGAGACAAGCAAGTATAAATTCACCAAGCTATTTACACAAGAATAAATACAAATTAACTACCAGAGTATATCTTGCATCCATGTATGCAAGATTATATTTCTCACTTGCACCCGCACATGATTTATCACAATAGGAGATTCTAGGGGCACATGACAGCAGCTAGAGCCTAACCAGAAATTAAAAGAGCAGTTATCTGTTGCACATCACCTACACATAAACAACCAAAACTGAATATTTCTTCCATTAGCAATTGAGGTTGTGGAAACAACACACCTCATAACTAAATAGATGAGTTCATCACTAGGATGAACTGAAGCCAATCCACACAGCTACCCAAATTGTCAAGGCCAAATTACAACATGTGCAGAGCCAACACACAACCACCACACAATTCATCGGCTCGATGGCCGGTCACAAAATAAGTGCTCACCATGAGGAACTGTAGCCGGGGCAGTGGTGGCGAAGGTGGCGATGCCGGGGTTGCAGTCGATGCACTGCCATCCCGCCGACGGTAGAGTAGGAGTATCAGCAGCATCACCGCAGTGACGACAACACAAGGAGCACCACCGAAGCGGCACATCGACATGCACCGAGACACACAGCATCACTACCCCATCGCCGGCCATACCATCACAGCAGTCACATCCATCACCACCCGACCAGCACCGCACCTCGCCCAGAGCCGCACCATCACCACACCACCACCAGCATCACCGTGCCACCATACACACCAACACCACCAGGAATCAGCGCAGTAGGGCCATGGCGACACGAATCGACTAGGTACTCGATGGGTGCCGTGGTCGTGGAGCTTGGGCTGGAGG
This sequence comes from Alopecurus myosuroides, assembly GCA_028641055.1. Lineage (NCBI taxonomy): Eukaryota > Viridiplantae > Streptophyta > Magnoliopsida > Poales > Poaceae > Alopecurus > Alopecurus myosuroides. Next base: position 126,967,790 of record CM054057.1, read on the forward strand.
CAGAGAGGTTCTCATGGAGGAGAAGAAGCGGGACATGGAGGCGCCATCGAGCAGGGCTCGAGAGTGTCGAGGTGGCGCAAGGGGGCGTGGCCAGAGAGGAGCAGCAGCTAGGGCAGCGGGAGCCAGGGAGCAGCGCCGGCGACCGAAGCGACCAAGCTAGGGCTAGGATTCCGCTACCGAGCTTGATTGGAGCACATGGGGACGAAATCGGCATTGCGGCGCCGGGCAATCGGAAGAGGAGACTCCGGCGGAGCAGCGCCGGGCAGCGGCGGCGACGGAGCCAGCCAACAGCGGCCGGAATCGCTGTGGCGGCGCATCCCGTGCGTGCGAGAGAGGGACAGAAACGGAGGGGATCGAGAGGAGGAGCTGTGTGCGTGTTGACTGCTGGGATCCTGTACGTGGAGTCGTCGATACGTACATGGTCAGCCCAACCAAGTCCATTTGGGCTAGTTGTTGTACGTACTATACACTAGGGTATGCTAATTGGCCCACTAAAATGATTAACCATTTTCTTTTCTTTCAAAACTCCCAAAATAATTCTTTATATATTTTAAAATCCAAACTTAAAACATTCTAAAATATTAATTTAAGATAGACTAAAAATCATTATTCAGAAAGATATTATAAAAGGAGTGTTATTATGATTTTTTTTGCTATATCTATTTTATACTCAAATGAGCAAATCTATAATTCATTGAGTTGATTATTCTTAAAAGAAAATACTAAGAATTTCGTAAGTAAGTAAATTTTGAATTTACAACTACTTATTGAGGAAAATGTACCAAGTGGTAAACAAATGTTTTAAAAGGATATTTTTGGTTTTAATGAAAGAAATTAACTCTAATGGTTAAATTTTGAAAGTAAAACTAATAACCTTAATGGAATTTTCTCAAATATAACAAAACCTATTTTTATAATTAAGGTGAAATACTAAAATATTTTAAAATAAATACTCTACCATTTTTTCACGATTTCTAGTGATACTCCAAGTATTTCTAAGACATAAAATAATCCACCACTTAATAAAATATGATCATTAGTTCTATTTAATCATTATCATTAAGTTATGAATGTTAAATACTCCATTTTTTACTTAAGAAGTTATTTCCAATTTGACCATTTGGGCAAAGTCATAACAAACTTTGTTTGTTTTTCTTTAAGACTGATTCCTAAATAAGTTACTACCATATTACTTGCTTACAAGCGAACAACACTAAAGTACCTCATTGTATAACATTTTGAAATGTTTAATAACCAAGTATATGAGCTAAAAACCCTAAATCTCCAATGAACCAATCAACCAAACTCGCAATCAAAACTTTAGGTGATGCAAGCCATCATAATAAATAACAACAACTCTAAATCAAGAAAACCTAATAAAACCTAAGTATCGCAAGACATAGCTTAATCATTTAAGCTTGGGTATTTTTGGGGTAAATCACGCTACATCTCATTACTATGCATAATAGCATCTTGCCAGTTTTCTAGTGGCCCTTATCGGGACTACTTTGCTATCTTTCAGATGTCGGAATTGTCTACGCGACCCTCGAACCCCGAAGACATTGATTTTTTATGGTTATTTCTATCTCAGGCAAGTTCATCACTTGCTCATATCCTTTGCAGTACTTCATAACAAACTATTTGCAAAAACCCTATCGTATTACCGCCTACTCTCAAAAGAATGCATGATCCTATTTTTATAATAATATGACTACTTGAATGACTACCCGAGTGGTAGTGTTCTATATGGTGGGCGGATGGAACCATGGTAAGATGAATAGGTCAAAGGAAGGTTCCATCTGCACGGGAACGTATTACCTAGGAACTAATCACAAATGCCGTCAGAACTCGGTGCGCCGTAAATACCGCGTTAACCATGGGTCTTCTATGGGGGGAGTAAGTCAGCCGTGATACTTTTCTCGTTCGCATGTCAACGGACTGCCAGAGACGTACGTTGTAGGTCTTGCGAGACTACATGCACATGGGTGGGAGCCCTTACGTCCCACGGACTCTGGGGTCTATGAGTGTCTGCCAGGGGCGCGTAGATCTCCATCGTGAGGGGTGGAATCAGGCGTTCAACCTGCTGGCAGAAATGGGTGGGCATGCGTTGTGCGGAGAAGCACGGTTTGGCTTGGACCAACAACCGGGCCCCACACCTGAGTGGGAGTGGACAGGAATGTACACCTGGTTGTGCAACATGGTCTTGGTCGTCCATGGGTAAAGTAACGCACCTCTGCAGAGTGTAAAAGGATGTGGCATGTTACCCCCTGTTCCGGGAAGGAACTGCGAACGCTACAGGAAAGGCAACTCCATGAAGTTCTAGTCCTGTGATGGTCTGGCGGGCATAGTTTTCAGAATTAAAAGCAACCTCTTGAAGAAAGTTTTACAAAACCTTGCGTTAGCTTATGATTCTTTCGAATCTAAAGCTGTAGTTAGTGCATCAAACCACCCACTATATATCATGAACTTGCTGAGTAACGCTCGTTACTCATTCGTTCCCGTTTGACCCCCTGCTTAGAGTTGAAGCCTATTGAAGTCGTCATCGTGAAGCCATCGCTACCTCATGAAGCTAGGTGGAGTGAACTATCACTTAGTCGGTAAAGCATCATCATCAACAACGCTGGTGGAGGAGAAGCTATCAAGGTGTAGGTAGAGTTCATTCTTGGACTTAGCAGTTATAAGCCATAGGTTAGGGCTGACATCAGCCGTAGTGGATTAGGTTCTGAGCTAGAGTTCTTCTCCGGCTTGGAGCTTCGTATTGCTTCTTATGATGTTTCATTTGCAGGAGATCTTCTTTGATTCATCAAAGAGATTCTCAAGATTTTGTAATGAAGTTTGTATCCTATAGCTTTGCTTGGCCCCGCTGTGTTTCTGTTGTACCACTCTGAGAGATGTAATATTCACGGATAAGTCCTTCTGTGAGTATTATGTCACCGACTTGCGCACTACACATGCAGTGGTGTGCTGGGTCACCACAGATGGGCTATCCTAGCACAACCAAGCAAATAGTTCCACATTGCTACCCCCTTTCGACGCTGTTAACGCGTGTTTCCGTATAAGTCCGGTATTTCTCCAGCGGGGCTAGGGTTTCACCGGGAGGGGGGCTACGGAGCGTATGGATCCCAACACAAGCTAGGGGGTCAACGCACTGTACCAACTATCTCTAAAAATGTCTACAAATGACATGGCCGAGTAGTGCAGACAGCACCCGTCTAGACTATTGTACATGCACTAAAAATAGAGGGAACCCGATCCTCTTACTTTGCCCACCTTATGTTCTCTGACTTTCTCCCATGACACGTGGGTCCGGTGTGTGATGGGCTCCATTTGTCAGTGACCTAAAGTCAGAGGATCGCGTCTCAGCGTCTGCAGGCCGTTGACGCCGTAGTTTGCATGCATGGACTCTATCTGCACCGTTCCTTACGATCAAACGGTCGAAAATGACGCAGGTGCATGGACGTGGTGTTTTGGCTCAATGTAACTGCATGCAACAACGGACACTGTCTACTGGGGCCCCGTTCACCAGCCCGGTGCATGCACGCCTCGTTTGTTCGGAGTAAACAACACGTGGCAGAAGAAGAAAAGATCGGGTGAACGTCGAGTCGCATTTGCAGCAGCCCTGCACGCCTCCTTTCAGAAACACAAGTCGCACTACAAAAAAAAAAAAAAAAAACACAAGTCGCGTCGCATTTGCAGCGACGCAGCCCTCCACGCCTAGTTTTCAGAAGATACGCATCAATGCATATGCAGCGAGGCAGGATTTGGCGTGAGACTTTGGATTTCTTCTCTACACGCATGCAACGTCAAATCATTTTGACTCCCTGAGCGCTCAGTCCTATACCTAGGCCTGTTCCACCACCGCATTGACCATGCATCGACTGTACTTTCCACACTGCATCCTACTTTCACACAGTTTGCTTCATCTACCTTCTACCCCAATAAATTCACGTCTCATCGTGACTTTAAATAGCCCGTTTCTCCTCCACCATCTTCTCATCACTCTCCATCCTTTTGCCTTCTCATCTCCTTTCAAGCCCCGAACACAATGTCTTCCTACTCTCTCCCCTCAAGCCCAGAGTCCGTCGCCGACGAGGACAACCACCCCAAGGCTCGGCCTTGGTACGAGCCCGAGTGGACGCCGGAGGAGATGGGCCTCGTGCCCGTCGAATCTCCCAAAAGGGAGAGATCGCCGTCCACCGACGTCCCCGACAGCGACGAGCCCGCCGCCGACGCCAACAACCTCTCCCCCAAGACGAAGAAGCGCCGCCTCAAGAAAGAGGAGCGGCTGGAGAAGAAGGAGATCGAGAAGGAGGAGAAGAAGGAGGAGGAGAGGGAGGAGAAGGCTCTCCGGGCCCGCATCAAGAGGGCCCGTGAGAACGACATGGATAGGTTGCGGCAGGCGAACCACCGCGCCCGGATCGACGACGAGATCAAGCTCAGGGCGGCGGACTGGAAGGGGCAGTGGAAGAAGTAGGCCAACCGCCGGCGGTTGGCCGGATGGCCGGAAGGGCGCCCGCATGCATGCAGCGGGCGGTTAGGGTTTAGGGCTAGCTAGGCCCTTTTTTTTTTTTTTTTAGTAGATGTAACGGGCCCCACTAAATATATGTAAAGTGGGGCCAATATTATCCATATATATAATATCCATGTTTAATTATGTTTGCCAATTAATTTATTTTTAAATTCTATTTGCCCAAATGAAGTCAATGTTTATATTATATTTGTCCCCCCTTTTAAATTGAGTTGAGCACAGTATATTTTATATTATTAATACGAATAATTTGATGGTTTAATAAATGGATAATGCGTAGTCTGCATGTAGTGATTAATAAATATAAATTTTCTTTTTTTTGAAGAAAATTAATAAATATAAATGGATAACGTGTAGTCTACATGTTGACATTGGGCCTCATGTGACATTGGGCCGCAAGGAACGGTCAACAGGTGGGGCCAGGTGGGGCCCACATGCAGCACCAACCGTCAATAGCTGGAGCACACAAACCGCGCCAACGCTCAACTGCTGGGGCCCACAGGCCGCGCCAACTGTTCTATGTTGGGTCCCACAGGTCAGGATTCTAACGGGGGGCTGGAAGTAACGGTGGAAGCCGCCAAAGCAGTCCTTGCGCACTGACTAGGGGCAAAACTGAGGTCGATTCGGCGCTAGGGGTAAAACTGAGGTCGTGGTGCCAACTGAGGGCACCTTGTTAATTATCCCTATATGCAAAGCAGCTACGAATCTCTGCACCCAGGGATGGAGCCAGGCATGCAGCAACTTGCAGCCTCATTAAAAGTGTGTCGATCTAATCTCACACTCCTTGGCACGACAGAGCTAATCTAATCACAGACTTTGCAGAGCAACTTCTTGGAAAGTGCTGTGGCTGCCAATTGACTACTGTTGCTATTAATTAAGGAGAGGATAAAAACCACTGCCTGGTTATTCCAAGAGGTAAGGTTAGTTAGTCAGTTAAGAGTTTCTGGTTCTTTCTGTCATAGTTTAGCATGGATGTCAGGCATTTAATTACTAGGATATTTAACCACAGCCACATGCAGGTTTGACTACAGTAGGTTGGTGTTTTTAACAGTTCTAGGTTGTGTGTCATAGACGAGTCACATCTTTGTTTCTTAAGGCTGGTGCCAACGCGGTAGATAAGCGGGGCGGTAGGGGGCCTTATCGCCCCGCGCGGGGCGACAGCGGGCGATAGGAGGGGCGAGAGTGGGCAGGCGGGCGATGGCGGGCTCGCCCGGCGATAGGGGGCGATATCGCCCGCTATCGCCCGCGTACAGTGGCGGAGCTAGAGGATTGGTGATCAGGGTGCACAGTGGTGCCACAGCTGCTAAAAATCAGTTTTTAGGGGTGTCACATGGGGTGAAATATCAAAAATTTACAAAGAAAGCAAACTTTACCCGGTGTCCTGTGCACCCGGGTGGGTTCAGGTAGCTCCGCCGCTGCCCGCGTAGGCGGGGCGAGAGGGAGGGCCAGGGGCGAGAACGAGGGCGATAGCGCGGGCGACGCGGTGCCAATGGGGGCGATAGGCCGGGCGATAGTGGGGAGAGGAGTGTGGTAGTGGGGGCTATAGCCCGTGCACTGGCACCGTGCCGTGAGAGTGGCGTGAGAGTGGGGTGATAGTGAGGGAAAAATCTTACGTGGCGGGGCTATAGCCCGTGAGAAGGGGTGATGTATTGGCACCAGCCTAAGGGGTGCTACGAGTAGACGGATTAGACCCTGCAGTGCTTGTCTAGGAATCCTGTTCTGCGTCCCTGTAACAATCCGACGAAATTAGCTAGAATACATGCACGGAACTGTTTACATCGTTGCTTTTCTTTGGATTACTTGATGTCCTCTTCCATTGATTTTTTTTTTTTACTTTTTTTTTTCAACTGGACCTAGTTTGTACTTCAATTTGTTAAGGTTACATGCTGTCTGAGCCATACAAGTGGCCCTATTGACCACTTATTAATACTAAGTCTGATATGGTTACTTGATGGGAAGTTTTCTTTGAGGACAAATGTATCATCCTAAATTCCAAATTGAATACTATGTAAATGATTAATACTTCCACGAAACACGAGCGAGAAAACGAAGCACTCAAAGGGTTTTGCTGCAGCAACTGAAGGGAAAATGACTGCTTACTTGTCAGGAATAATTGCGATGCCTGGACCATGCATATGTTGAGACTGTTTTCCATGACCACGGGCTTGGATTCAGCTGGGACCTTTGTTTGGACCTGGAGCTTTCGGAACAAGTGCTGCTTACCTGCAAGGACGATCACCATCAGTGCGCACCAAGAACGAGCGTGCTGACAGGTGAGGTCTAACTTGCAGCAGTTGGGGGTTGTTCTGACAGGGTAATAATACTCAGAGGAGACACAAACCGCACATTTACTCTTATTTATGTTTATTAGGCAGCATCAGATAGCGTAGCTACAATATGAGGCACTGAAATTTCATAACTAAGCTCCCAGGAGTATCTAAATCTGGCAGTCCAGATGGTGGTTCACTTAAGGATTGAAAATGATAGTGTTTCCTTAGTTACAAATAACAGCTGGATCACTGAAAAGAATCTACAGAGTACAATATTTTTTGTCAAAATGATTTGTATTATCAATTAGAAATATGCTATATTGAACATATATTCATTATGATTTTTTTTTTGCAGTTCTTCTCATAGTGAGTCCCTTTTCTCTACTGAAAGAAAAATAAAAATTTTCCTTGAAAAAATAGGAAGAGCCATAGTGAATCCAATATCCACAAAATAGCAGTATGGCTTTATCAAACTAAAGCATACACATAGTACTGAATACATGAGCACAAAATACCAAACTGAATTGACCACAAGTGTTGTTGGACAAATCCGACAAAGAAAATTAAAAATTATGAAGTTTGGCTGAGAGAAATCTTTCTCCCTGAACCGTGCATTTACTCTTATTTATGTCATTCAGTTATTAGGCAGCATCAGATATGCTTGCCAGAATATGAGACACTGAAATTTCATAAATAATCTCAGTATCTAAATCTGAAAGGTTCCAGATGGTGGTCCGCTAAAGGACAGAAAATGATAGTGTTTCCTTAGAACAGCTAAATAATTATACCAGATGAAAAAAAATCTGTCAAAATGATTTTGGATTATCAATTATTAATATGCTATTATAGAATATATATCATTATGAACATTCTGCAGTTCTTCTCAAGTTCTCATAGTGAGTCGCTTTCTCTACTGAAAGTAGATGGGGCCACCCTGCATTCACTTTATGTAGACCTCTGAATTTCTTCAAGAAAGTTCACTCGAATATAAAAGAGAAGGCTATACAGAGTCTCTAATAAAATTTTCTGGCAAATTATCCAAAATATACTATTCTGCTGTGTTAAATATATACCAATGGGAGATTTGAGGCAAACAGACCATATAAAGCATCATCACTTATACACATCCTTTAATTCTAGTGAACTTACATGTTCAGCACGTATGTCCGAAAGACTATTCTCCTAGATTACTTGCATGGAAAGCATGTTCCCGAACACCCTAAGTACCAGATTCAAGCTCTATATTCCAAAGAGATTTTCCTCGCTTAGGAACATGTTCTACCAGTGTTTGGTGACCTTTCAGAGCTCCTATAAGCGCATCTCGGTTAGTATGCCACCTTTCCCGGGCTCATATAGGCTAAAAAAGTTTGGAAACCTAGACTGTATGTTAGTGTGTGAGTTTGTCCCATAGCAACACAGCCGAAAACACCATGTCTGTTAGGACAGGCTTGATTTAGTAGATAAAACATACAACCTTATAGACACATCAACAAAGAACATATGCTTGTCATCAGCATCTGGAGCTTATTTTTTCATTTCACATAGTAATATTGAAAAACAATATGGTTCCCAGCAGGGGCATGATTGCTTGTTTCTGTACAAATAAATACAGAGCAAAGAGGAAACAGCATGAATTTTATGTCAATCAAAACACACAAGTAACAACCCTGACGGCAAATTTAAACATCCAAGAATTTTGGAAGCTCCTCTCATACCACTAAGAACAGCCCCTTCCACACTTGGGCTTGAGCATAAATCTCCACAAATAGCCTATTTAATACTCTTCTCCCACACAAACTTATCATCACCCCCAATAGAAACGGCTGGAAAAGCAGCACCCCTGAAATTTTGTTGGTGCGTACGTACCAATATGAAAGGAATATGTTATATATTTTAATAATTAAATATTACTCAACCTAGAGGACCTGAAGATATGATCTAGAATACCCACTATCTACGAGCTTTCATAAAAAATGGTTGTGGAATGTTCAGTCCTGTGGCCTGGAATTCTTTGAACAATTCTTCTGCAACCTTAGCAAGGGCATCTGCTGAGGTTTCCAGGGACCCATACTGTTTATTACCTTAGAAGCATACTCGGCAGTTGAACGCAGTACCCATGTTTGACTGTATAGGAACGAGTAGATTTGGTGAAATCGAACTGTATCACGTAAAAAACGACAGTGCCCATAAAAGAAGTGTATACCTGTTAGGAGATACAGACGCACGTCCCGGCTTACTACTATCACAAAATGCCCAGCTTAGAAGATCAGAGTTGTAGAAAGGAAATCCTTGGACAGGTGCCTAGATAAACCACCAAGAGGCATATAAACATCTCTAGTCTGTGTGTCATAGACGAGTTACGTCTTTGTTTCTTAAGGGGGTGCTAGCTACGAGTAGACTGATTAGACATGCAGTGTTTTGTCTAGCAATCCTGTTCTGCGTCCCTTTAAGAATCCGACGAAATTAGTTAGAACACATGCACAGAGCTGTTTACATTGTTGCTCTTCTTTGGATTACTTGTTGTCCTCTTCCATTAATTTTCTACTGCTCTATTTTGTAACCAGACCTAGTTTGTACTTTCAATTGGTAAGGTTTACATGCTATGTGAGCCCCAGAAGTTGCCCGATTCATCATTTATTGATACACATTTGAAAGATCTTATTGCGCTTATATATGGTTACTTGATGGAACGTTTCTTGACTCTGGAATCTCGAATGGCCATATGTATCATGACTATCATAACAATTGAAGACTATATAAATGATAAATGCTCCAAGAAACACGAGAGAGAAAAGAAAGCACTCAAAGGTTTTGCTGCATCAACTGAAGGGAAGATGACTGCTTACTTGTCAGGAATAATTGGGGAGCCGGGACCATGCATACACAGCGACCTGTTTTCCTTGGCCACGGGCTTGGATTCAGCTGGGACCTTGGACCTGGAGCTTTCGGAACAAGTGCTGCTGCTCACCTGCAAGGACAACCATCAGTGGGCTGAAGAATGCATGGCAGGTGAGGTCCAACTCGCAGCAGTTTGGGCTGTTCTGATCAGAAAGGTAAACATTAACAGAGTAATAACAGTCAGATGAGACACAGATCCAGCTTATTCGAAGTAAGACGCAATCGTCTAGTGATAGTGTTTGGGTAATTATTTAGCCATAAGATCAAATAAATTTTGAAGGGGTGTTTTAGATGCAGGAAAAATTAGAAGATACAGGGCTAGCAGTTGCTATTCTAAGGTAACTCGAATAAAAAGACAATATTTAGTGTACAATGGAGTATGCTGGAATCTTCTTGTACCCGTACTGTTCGGCCAGAAAAAAAAAAGGTGATTTTAGGAATTACTCAGAAACATAAACCACTACAATTTTCCAATAAAACAAGGCACACCGATCAGACATTTCCTACTGTAGGGCCTTTCAAAAAAAAAAAAGAGGATAGTAAGGTTAAATTCTTCACTTACGTATTCATACTCTTGATGAGTTGAAGACTCCAGCTGGAAATTTCATTTTCACATATCCGAAATCCTTCAACTAGAGGAAAATAGGAAAGCTAATACATGGGAGAATGCAGACTTAAATATTACACGACATATACATATAAAGTAGTCAGTAACAAAAAGTACTTTGATAGCTATCATAAGACATTCCATTCAAGACCGTGTTTACTTGACAAAATGGGAAGGAACAAAGAAAATCCAATTTCCGTAAAATTGCAGTATGGTTTTATCAAACGAAAGTATACACATAGTACTGAATACATCAGCACACAATACCAAGCTGAATTGATCACGGAGGTTGTTGGACAAATCTGACAAAGAAAAATAAGAATTATGGAGTTTGGTTGAGAGAAATCTTTCTCCCTGAACAGTGCATTTAATCTTATTTATGTCATTAGGTTATTAGGCAGCATCAGATATTGTTGCTAGAATATGAGACAATGAAATTTCATAAATAAACTCAGTATCCAAATCTGGAAGTTTCCGGATGGTGGTCCACTAAAGGACAGAAAAATGATAGGGTTTCCTTAGTGACAAATAATAGCTGAATAATTATACCACATCTACAAAAAATATTGTCAAAATAATTTGAATTATCAATTATTAATATGCTAATATTGAACGTATATCATTATGAAAATTCTGCAGTTCTTCTCATAGTGAGTCGCTTTCTCTACTGAAAGTAGATGAGGCCATCTTGCATTCACTTTAACTAGACATCTGAATTTCTTTCAGAAAGTACACTCGAATATAAAAGAAAAGGCTGTACAAAGTATCCGGTAAAAGTTTCTGGCAAATTTTACAAAAAAAAAACTATTGGGCCGTATATACCAGTCCGCGATCTATGACAAATAGAACATATAAAGCTTAATTAGTTATACACGTCCTTTGTCTAGTTAACTTACATGTTCAGCACGTGTGTCGCAAAGACTATTCTCCTAGATCACTTGCATGGAAAGCATGTTGCCTAACACCCTAAGTACCAAATTTCAAGCTCTAGCAGTGTTTGGTGACCTTTCAGAGCTCCTATAAGCTCATTTCGGTTAGTAACTTAGTATGCCACCTTCCACAAGCTCATATAGGCACAATATGTCTAGAAACCTAGACTGTATGTTAGTGTGTGCGTTTGTCCCATAGCAATACAACAGAGAAAAACAATGTATGGTAGGACTGGCTTCATTCAGTAGAGAAAACATGCAACATTATAGACACATCAACAAAGAACATATGCTTGCCATCAGCATCGTAGCTTATTTTTTTTTATTTCACATAGTAATATTGAAAAACAATATGCTTCCCGGGCAGGGGCATGATTGCTTGTTTCTGTACACATAAATACAGAGCATTGAGGAAATAACATGAACTTTATGCCAGCCAAAACTGACAAGTCACAACCCTGATGGAAAATTTAAACATCCAAGAATTTTGGAAGCTCCTCTCATACCACTAAGAACAGCCCCTTCCACGCTTGGGCTTGAGCAGAAATCTCCACAAATAGCCAATTTAATACTCTTCTCCCACACACACTTATCATCACCGCCAATAGAAATGTCTGGGAAAGCAGCACCCCTGCAATTTTGTGGTGCGTAAGTACCAATATGAAAGGAATATGATATATTTCAATAATTAAACATTACTCAACCAAGAGGACTTGAAGAGATGATCTAGAATACCCACCATCTATGAGCTTTCATAAAAATTGGTTGTGGAATGTTCAGTCCTGTTGCCTGAAATTCTTTGAACAATTCTTCTGCCACCTTAGCAAGGGCATCTGCTGAAGGTTTCCGGGGACCCATATTTTTTATTACCTTAGAAGCATATTCAGCGGTTGAACGCAGTACCCACGATTGACTGTATCAAAAGAAGTTCATTTAATAAAATCGAACTGTATAACATAAATAATTACAGTGCCCATGAAAGAAGTGTATACCTGTTAGGAGATACAGATGCACGCCCTGGCTTACTACTATCACAAAATGCCCAGCTTAGAGAATCTGAGTTGTAGAAAGAAAACCCTTGGACAGGTACCTGGATAAAACAGAAAGAGGCATATGAACAATGATGTTCTAAAGACAAAAATTAATAAATTGGTGACTGCATACCATGGTCAGCGGCTCTGAGAATGCTAACATCAGAGCAAAACAGGGTCGCACCGGAATATCTTGAAACATTGTTGACAAATGTGGAAATACCGACAAATCTGACAAAACAAGAAAAGGTAAAGGTAAATGATCCACCAAACATGTGTGCAAGAATCACTACTCCTCAGAAATTAGTAGCGATATTGAAATTTCATGAACTAGCTAAGTGACGCCTTTCACAGGAAAACTCAATTTCTCTGAAGAAAACCTGTATTGTACCCTTCCAAAACAATTTTTATCTAAACATAGTAGACAAGAGGAGAAAAATATGATTTGAACTTCCTGGAGTAAGAACGGGACATGGATTTCATTTAGTACACTTTTACTGTTTAGCATGTGCTGCATAAGCAACCCATTACTCTGCTAAAAAATAACAGCAATTACAAATCAGAGATATCAAATGAAGCCCGTTTAAGTAAAAAAAAAAAAATCTTTCTGTAATAAAAGTAGCCATAGCTATCCTGATTTATAGAAGTGGTCTGAAGATAAGATGTTCTTATAAACAGAACTAAATACAGAAAATGGCACAATAAACTTATTTTCTTCACCATCAAAGACACGGAACTCGCCAGGTGGAAGTAACTACTGCATATCATGAAGAAGACAGTGGAAAAGAACAAACCAAGAGGTGGTGGTTTTCCAGTCAGCCCAGAAACCTTTTGTGATGCTACATTCTTATCTGTTGCTACCACATAGTCAAAATTTCCCAGATCTTTGCCATCCAAGCTAGCCAGTGCCCATGAGCTCCGATCTTGGAGCCAATCCATCTTTCCAATAGTGACACCAAATTTGGTCATCACACCTGGCACAAGAGACAGCAAGTATGCGCATCAATAATGGGTGTTCTCTCTCTCTCTCTCGGAAGCAGAGAATCAAATACATTGCAGGAAGTCTGACCATCCTCTTGACACAAAGATTTGCATATTGAGTTCATGCCTGGAACTCCAACATACTTCTTAGTTGTTCCCTCCTGCCAGGATATATTTCCAGTGAGCTCATGTTAGCAGACAGAAAATGTCGATTCAAGCGTACAACAATATCAATAGATATCATGCTAACCTACCACACCTCCATCTTTTGATAATTCTAGGAAGAAACTGGAATTTCTATCATTATAGCTGATTTCAAGGTCCAGTATATATGCAGCAATGTTCCAGCAATGTGGTTACCAGGGACTACTAGGTTCTGAATGCTACATTCCCAGTTTCATATGTGCTCTAAACTAACAAGGATTTTTTTTTTCCTGAAGCTTAACACCTTATCGAAGTCCCTGAATTTTCCGCTGTCCCGGTCGAAGCACGCGAACATGGCCTTCCACTCGGCGACGAGACCCCGCGCCTCCCACCCGCCCACGACCCGGGCGACCTCGTCGTTGCTGACGGTGAAGTAGGGCGCGCCGTGGTCGAAGCGTAGCTCGGTGCCGTCGTCCATCACCTCCCTGCGCGCACCCAACCCCTCCAAAAGAAGAGCACCAGTCAGTCAGAGCTGAAAAGCGATACGGCCCGGGGTAGCAAATCGGGCGAGCACCTCCGCTGCGCCATGCGGCCGCCGGCGCCGCGGCCGGAGTCGAAGAGCGTAACCGCCACCCCGCGCGCGGCCAGGAGCGACGCGCACACGGCGCCCGTGACTGAGATCGGGGGAAATGGGGCGACCCAAACAGAATTCAGGAATTCAGTGCCAGTGTGGGTACAGTTCTGTGTGAAAGGTTTGTCGATCTGGGTCACTTACTTCCGCCACCGATCACGGCGACGTTGGCTGCGGCGGCGCTCATTGTCGAACGCTTCCCGGCGACGCGTCCTTGTCGGTGTCGGGGAGGGGAATCAAGTGCGGCGCGCGGTGGATTTTCTTTTCTTTTCGCAGAGCATTTCGCGGTGTGATGGAGGTTAACCGTTTGCGGAGTGGACGTGGCGCCTCGCGGACCTTTCGTATTTCCTGGGCTCTCTTGTCATGCCGGGCCGAGCACGTGATAATTTGGGCCAATCGACCACCACTTGCGAGATATTCGAGTTTGTTTTCCTTATATTCAAAAAACAAAGGATCTTTTCTTGAAAAAACGGACTATGGAGCGCCGAGGGAGCTCCTATAGGTCGCCTCTAGCGAACTGGGAGGTTCGTCTCGCCCGCACTTGCACACTGGCTCACATGATTCACCCCGAGATGGGCCGGTCCAATTGAACGGAGCTGGCCATGGCTATGGCGTCCAGATCTAGCTAGCTCACGCTGTTGCATATCTCAAAAAAAAAAAAAAAAACACACACACACACACGCTGCTGCAGCTTCGGACATCCGTATCTATGCATGAGAGTTCTCAAAACAAAAATTCCTATGCATGAGTGGCCTAGCTAGCTCACGCTTTTGCATTGATCCGACGGGTGATATACAATGCCGTACTACTACACTCACCTAGCTTAGCTAGCTTGTTTTTTTTTTTCTTCTAACGTATGTGACGACTGGCTCAAGTCAAAATGAATTAAAAAAGGTCCAGCCTAATGTAGCCATCGCTATAGGCAGAATATTTCGAAAATTTTGAATATTTTCTGATTCTAATGAAAATTTCAACATTTTCTAAATATGAACAATTTTTATTTTGAACAATTTTTAAGTTTGATTGATTTTAAAAAAAGTATAAATAATTTCAATCATGAACAAATGTTACATATGGAAAATTCTCAAATTTGAACAATTTTTAATCCAAATTTTTTTCAATTTGAACCAAAAAATAGTTCTGAACCAAAGAAAATTTAGTGAGACCATCGGTGCCCTAAAATGACAATGAACCAAAAAATAATAGTGAACAGAAAATGCGAATGCACAAAAAGTAACAGTGAGCCAATATTTTCGATGAACCAAAATTTTTGGTGAACGAAATGTCGGTCAACAAAAAAAAGTGAACCAAAATTGTTCCATAAGTTTAAAGTGGTTCTGATTTAAAAAATGTTCCAAAATAAAAAAGGTTCTATTTTTAAAATGGTTCCACATTTGAAAAACGTTCAGTAAAATAGAAACAAAAAAATAATTTAAAATTTTAAAATATTAAAAACGAACGATTCTTTCAAATACAGGAAAATAAAACTAAAATAAATAATAAAACAGAAAAAAGAAGCAGAAAAATAAAGAATTAAACGGAAAAGAAAAATAGAAATAAAAAAAGAAACTAAGAAAAATGAAAAAACAGAAGAAAAAAATAGACAATAAAATTATTTAAAGCGATAGTTGTGCATGATTGCGTAGTAGCTCAGTGGCTCTGCGTCCATTTCGCCGTTGCAGAGGTCATATGTTCATTCCACTTAGACTCGTTAGTGGGCGATTCGGAGTACCGACTCGCAATAAGCGATATATAGTCGCTGCGAGCGCCGACGCAAACAGTTTGTGGTCTGCTTCTGGTTTTCCAAAACCATGATGTTGTAATCTGGCAAAGGTGATTCAAAACCAATCAAATAGAACAATGTAGGGTTTAGTTTTGAAACCCTAGTACATCTGATCTTAGAGGTGAAGCATATATACCCTTTTTTTGAAAAAAAATGAAGCATATATACCGTTAGTCGAATTAACGACTCGTGAGACAAATTATTTAAAAACTAAATTTTAATGACTATATGATATTCGTGCATGTCTGCACCTACTCTTTTTCTAGAAAGAACACACTGTTCTGTCCAAATCTAACTTTGGTATGCGCATATGGTGAAAGATTCAACTCTTGGTCTGGTTTTTCTCTAGCGTTCTCGCCGAGATGTAGCAAACTAGTTGCTAATTCTGACCGTAAAAATATGGTGCCAACTATGAATCACAGTCCAAATGCAATATTGTGGTTATATGATAATTGTTATCATCTGGCGGTGGAGATTGTGAAGGTTATATTTTGAACATTGGCCATATGGAGCGAATAACGTGGCCCATGAGTTTGGCTACACAATTCAAACCAGTTGATTTTATCGAGGAATGGTGGTGTAGCATAGTTCCACTTCTGGTTCGCGATGCACTAAACAAATCTTTATTAATTTCTAATAAATGTAACTCATTTTTATATTTTGTATGACCACTTTTGTAACTCATGGTTTACACAAAAATCCATCGTGCATCATTTTTTTCCTTTATTTGTATATCAAATACCTATTTATTAACTACTAATAAGAGTTACTCGCACTAGTAGGAAATTTCCTTTCTTTGAAAGGATTTCTGTGGCGTACCAGACAACCATGCGCCACAGAAAATAAATTTCGTGGCGCACAACAAGAAATGCGCCACAGAAAAGACAAATTCTGTGGCGCACAAGACAAGGGCGCGCCACAAAAACTGGGTAGGACCCGCCCCAATCATTGGCCTCGCATATTCTGTGGCGCATGTAATCTGGTGCACCACTGTGTCGCACGGGTGGTGGGTGCGCCACAGAATATGACATTTCTGTGGCGCACCCATACACATTCGCCACAGAATTGTTCTCTTCCAAACTTTTCTGCTCCACACCCCCTCCCGCCCCCTCCCCACCGGTGGATCATCTTTCTAGTTTTGTCACCGGAGAGTTTCAGGTCTAAAAATCATCAATAAATAAATTCCTTATAGATCTAGGGACACTAGTGGAAACAACCCCTCTCGTCCAGGGGGCCGGGGGGCAGCTGTCCCGGTTGCAACCAAATCCGGGACAAATGCCCTGCATTGGTCCCGGTTCGTGCGCCCGGGGCAACAGGAATCGCCTGGGCGCATTGGTCCCGGTTCGTGGGGGGCATATCGGTCCCGGCTCTTGCCACGGACCGGGACCAATGCCTAGCCACAGGGCACGTGGCACGCGCATGACCTGTTGTCCCGGTTCAGTCCACGAACCGGGACCAATGCCCCCTTCCCCTATATATACTGCCCCAGCCCCCCCTCCTTCCATCTTTTTTTTTCCTTGGAGGTGTGAGAGAGTGTGGTGTTATAGTGTGTTTTTTTTACTATGCACACGAGGTGTTCGACGAAATTCCCGAGACGCACACAAGCTCACTGAAAATGGTATCTTCGACCGAGGTTAACAAATTATCTTTTTCATCTGTAACTGATACATAAAAAAGTATTATTTGTCGATGTACTGTGGTCATCTCTGTATTAATATGTATTTTGATAAACTTAATTATATGATGCGGATGGATGCACGGCAGCGATGGATGTACGGTGACCGACGCACTTCCGAGTATATGGCAGGCCTGAATGCATTTCTTGCTGTAGCTCAGGCGAACAAAGATAATGGCTTCATGTGTTGCCCATGTGTTGATTGTCGGAACGTCAGAGAACATTCTTCCGAAAGAATCCTTCACGGCCATCTACTTCGGAGAGGTTTCATGCCCAGCTATAATTGCTGGACCAAGCATGGAGAAAGAGGGGTTGTGATGGAAGACGATGAAGAAGAAGAAGAAGATCCTTTGTTCCCTGAATACGACGATACTGCAATGGAAGAGAATGCAGAAGAAGTAGGTGATCAAGAACAGACATCAGAAGAGCCCGATGATGATCTTGGCCGAGTTATTGCTGATGCAAGGGAAGACTGTGAAAATAAATTGGAGAGGTTGAAGCTGGACAACATGTTACAGGATCACAAAAAATTGTTGTACCCAAATTGCGAAGATGGTAGCACAAAGCTCGGTACCACACTGGAGTTGCTGAAATGGAAGGCACAAAACGGTGTGACTGACAAGGCATTTGAGAGTTTACTTCAACTAATGAAGCCAAAACTTCCAAAGGATAACGAATTGCCTGAGAGTACGTACGAAGCAAAGAAAGCTCTCTGCCCTCTAGGATTAGATGTGCAGAAGATACATGCATGCATTAATGATTGCATTCTCTTCCGCGGTGAGAAGTACGAGAATTTGGATGAATGTCCGATATGCACTGCACTGCGGTATAAGATCAGAGCAGATGATCCTGGTGATGTTGACGGCGAGCCCCCCCCCCCCCCCCCCCCCCCGTAAGAGGGTTCCTGCTAAGGTGATGTGGTATGCTCCTATAATACCACGGCTGAAACGTCTGTTTAGAAACAAAGAGCATGCTAGGTTGTTGCGATGGCACAAAGAAGACCGTAAGAAAGATGGAAAGTTGAGGCACCCCGCCGATGGATCGCAGTGGAGAAAGATCGAGAGAGACTTTCCAGACTTTGCAGGAGAGGCAAGAAACTTATGGTTTGGTCTAAGTACAGATGGCTTTAATCCTTTTGGGGAGCAGAGCTCCAGTCATAGCACTTGGCCTGTAACTCTATGTATGTACAACCTTCCTCCTTGGTTGTGCATGAAGCGCAAGTTCATTATGATGCCAGTTCTCATCCAAGGCCCGAGGCAACCTGGCAACGACATTGATGTGTATCTAAGGCCATTAGTGGAAGAACTCTTAGAACTGTGGGGCAAACCAGGTGTACGTGTGTGGGATGAGAACGAACAAAAGCCATTTGACCTACGGGCGTTGCTTTTCGTGACCATCAATGATTGGCCAGCTCTTAGTAACATTTCTGGTCATACAAACAAGGGATACAATGCATGCACACACTGTTTAGATAAGACTGACAGTGTTTTTTTGGATAAATGTAAAAAGGTTGTATACCTGGGGCATCGTAGATTTCTTCCGATCAAGCATCCCTTAAGGAAAAAAGGAGGGAAGCATTTCAGAGGTGAGGCAGATAACCGAAAGAAGCCTGAGCTCCGTAGTGGTAATGATATATTCGATATGGTCAAGGACCTAGAAGTAATCTTTGGTAAGGCTGCTGGCAGCCAACCAGTTCCGTACGGCCCTGATAAGTGGGCACCCATGTGGAAGAAGAAATCTATATTTTGGGAGCTACCCTATTGGAAAGTTTTAGATGTCCGGTCTTCGATCGACGTGATGCATGTGACAAAGAATCTCTGTGTCAATCTGCTATGCTTCCTGGGCGTGTATGGGAAGTCAAAAGATACGCCTGAAGCACGGGAGGACCAGCAACGTATGAAAGACCCAAGCAACAAGCACACAGATACAGGGCGCCATTCCTTAAGCAGCTACGCTCTTACTAAAGCAGAGAAGGAAATATTCTTTGAAGTCCTTTACAGTATCAAGGTTCCGTCTGGCTTCTCATCGAATATAAAGGGGATAATAAACATGGCAGAGAAAAAATTCCAAAACCTGAAAGTCTCATGACTGCCACGTGATTATGACGCAGTTGCTTCCGATTGCATTGAGGGGGCTTCTACCGGAAAATGTTCGAGTACCCATTGTGAAGCTATGTGCATTCATGAACGCAATATCTCAGAAGGTAATCGATCCAGAAATTCTGACAAGATTACAGAGGGATGTGGTCCAGTGTCTTGTTAGTTTTGAGTTGGTGTTCCCACCATCCTTCTTCAACATTATGACTCATCTCCTTGTTCACCTATGTGAAGAGATTGATATTCTCGGTCCGGTATTTCTACACAATATGTTCCCCTTTGAGAGGTTCATGGGACTCTTGAAGAAATATGTTCATAACCATGCTAGGCCAGAAGGAAGCATCTCGAAGGGCTATGGAACAGAGGAGGTCATTGGGTTCTGTGTTGACTTTATTCCTGACCTTAAGACAATTGGTGTTCCTGAATCGCGGCATGAGGGGAGACTGAGGGGAAAAGGAACGCTGGGAAAGAAAACAATGATACCTAGGGACGGGCATTCTTTGACCAAAGCACACTACACAGTTCTACAAAATTCTATGTTCATGGCTACGTATGTCGAGGAACACAAGAATATTGTACGGTCTGCAAACCCGGGGAAGGATGACTCATGGATTAAACGCGAACACATGGAGACTTTCGGAAGTTGGTTGCAAACACGTCTTATAAATGACACCACTGTTGAAGATCAGCCATACATGTTGGCCGGGTCACCATCTTCGACTATTGGGAGTTTTCAAGGGTACGAGATAAATGGGAATACATTTTACACGAGCTCCCAAGATAAGAAGAGCACCAACCAAAACAGTGGTGTCCGCTTTGATACAACAAACGAGAATGGAAAAACTGACACATACTATGGTTACATAGAGGAGATATGGGAACTTGACTATGGACCTTCTTTTAAGGTCCCTTTGTTCAAGTGCAAATGGGTCAACCTGAATGGAGAAGGGGTAAAGGTAGACCCGCTTTATGGAATGACAACAGTGGATCTCAACTGTATTGGTTACAATGACGAACCATTCGTTCTAGCCAATGATGTGGCTCAGGTCTTCTATGTGAAGGACATGTCTTCCAGACCGAAGAAAAGAAAAAATAAGGGAACAATTTCATCATACGATGAGCCGAAGCGTCACATAGTTCTCTCAGGGAAAAGAAACATCGTGGGAATCGAGGACACGACAGACATGTCAGAAGATTATAATAAGTTTGTTGAAATTCCACCCTTCACAGTGAAAGCTGACCCCACCATCCCGTTAAATAATGAAGATGCTCCATGGTTACGGCCGAAGCGATCATAAGCAAGGGACACGAAGAAAATTCAGAAGACTAGATAGGGATGTTGTTGGTGATGTGTAATAATAAACGTGGAATACATGATCATAGTTCTTATAACGTAGTATGAACGAGATTTTGTTAGCCAAAATGATATTTATACATATTATGTGATTATGAATGGAGTAGGTGCAAGTTTGACCAATAATTTGTATTGATCGGTCAAAAGCTGGCAAGCATTGAGTGCTTGACAACTATGACCAGTCTGACTTCATTATTATTCCAACCAGCGGCACACACCCACCCACTTTTCTGTTTCTCTCTCCTCCGTATGTTGGTGATGTGTAATAATAAGCGTGGAATACATGATCATATAGTTCTGTTTGATCAGTATTTTGTATTGACCGGTAAAAAGCTGACAACTATGACCCATATCCGAGTATGAGATAACTGTAGGCAGATATTGCAGGAACATTTCGAAGTGATAGTACGGATACCATCCTGACAGATATTGCAGGATTATAACTACTTTCTAGATGTAGTATGTGTTGACACACGGTATAGAACAAGTGATTATGGCAGACCTCTATTGTTATTCATTGGAGTTAACCACCATAAACAACCCAAACTAGGCAGAGGAGAAGTAGAATCAGGTAGAGAAACATTAGAGCCGATGAGAAGTACAAATAGCATATGGAGAGAAACAAGGTTTAAAAGATATTGCTAGGTGCTTCCGGCCAAAATATTATGAAATCAAAGTTTTGAAATTCTCAAATCAAACCATAAGTTCACAAAGCATACGCAAACATGGACCGTTACCAACCTGAGCCGCAAGGAGCAGTAGAGCAGAGCAGAGCAGACTCTAGAGGATGGACAAGCAGCCAGGACTGACATCGACTCTAGAGGATGAACAAGCCACCCTACTTCTACTATGAAAATGAGGCCCTAGCTCCAAAAAGTGTATGGGTGGAAATTTCCAGAAATTTGTATGACATAGAGCCGGAGTTTGTGGATTCTAAGCACTTCTGTGCAGCTGCTCAAGAAAGAGGCTACATCCATAATTTGCCAATTGAGAATAGGTCACGTCTCCTTCCTCTCGCTCCAAAGACCATATTTGAGGCATTCCCTCATTATGAGAACTGGTGTCCTTCCTGGGATCCTAGAAAGCAGCTCGATTGCTTGCAAACCCGTGTGGCAAGTCCAATTCTGATAAAACAGATCGAACGTACTCTTGCAGGCTCAAGTAATCCACCACCTCTAACTGTTCAGAGGTATGTTATGGACGAGTGCAGAAGATGGAACCTTGTTTGGGTTGGAAAGAACAAGGTTGCCCCTCTAGAGCCAGATGAGATGGAATTTTTACTCGGTCTCCCAAGAAACCACACAAGGGGAGTCGCGAAGAGAGAGAGGTACAAATCTCTTGGCAATTCATTCCAAATTGATACTGTGGGTTGCCACTTG
Organism: Alopecurus myosuroides; assembly: GCA_028641055.1. Classification (NCBI taxonomy): domain Eukaryota; kingdom Viridiplantae; phylum Streptophyta; class Magnoliopsida; order Poales; family Poaceae; genus Alopecurus; species Alopecurus myosuroides. Next base: position 126,990,096 of record CM054057.1, read on the forward strand.
TCGGTGTTGAAGAACATGTTTCCCAATGGTGTTAATGTGGTGTCCTTATTCTCCGGTATTGGAGGAGGAGATATAGCTTTGCACAGGCTTGGCATCCACATGAAGACAGTGATTTCAGTTGAGATAGGTGAAGTTAATAGGAGGATTTTGAGGGGTTGGTGGGATCAGACACAAACTGACACTTTAATTGAGATTGCCGACGTGAAGTCTCTCACTAATGATAGCGTACACGGAAGTTACTATGTTTTCAAGCGGGGGTCGGGATAAAAGGAAAATACGTGTGGATGCGCAGAGTAAAACTTCGAAGGAAAACTATGGTTTTTCTGTTGTAGACGAAGATCTCAAATTCACCGTGTCAATAAGGTACAACTCGCTTTGAATTAGGAAGATCACGAGAGAAATCAAAAATTGTAACATTTTTATATTCAAATTATATACAAATGAAAAAATAATTAATAGTTTCAATAGTTAGAATAATTATTTAGTTAAACGAAAAATGGATTTAAATTAGTTTTGCAAATTCTAGCATTTTTCATGTTGGAATTTTTGTCAAATTTGAAAGTATATAGAAGTTGTTAATGTGCAAACTTAACCCTTTTCAAATTTTGGCGCTAAAATTTTTTGGGCGCGCAGGGGTGCCACCGAAATTCGAAATTTGTTTTTGGTCCCGGGCCGTGGTACCAACCGGGACCAAAGGGGCTCTAGTCCCGGTTGGTGGCACGGGCCGGGACTAGAGGCCTAGGTGTATAAAAATCGCGGCCCTCTCTCCAGGCCGAACGAACACCCCAGGGACAGGTACGAGTGGACATGGCTGGGCGAAGCCCTGCCGGCGGCGGGAACGAGTAGACAGATCCCGCAGGCGGACCGCCGGCGGGTATGGGCTAGGGACACGGTAGACTAGGGGGGCACACAACTTATATTAAAAAAAGGCCAGGGGCCTTGCTTACATAGATAGGGGGTGGCGCGGCCACAGGCGGCCGGCCGTATTTGCATAAAGGGGCGGCGGCGCGGCCACAGGCGGCCGGCCGTTTTCTTGGGGGGTAGCTAGGGGCCTTGCTTACATAGAATAGTGGGCGGCGGCGCGGCCACAGGCGACCGGCGCCGATCTAGTTGTCCTCCTCGTCGTCGGAGATGCAATGGTAGGCGGGTGGCTGCCACAGGTGGGCAGGCGGCTGGGCCGGGGGTGCAGGCATCGGGGGCATCGGAGGCGCGTACGGCGGTGGCGGGGGCAGCACCTCCTGCGGCGGCGGCGGGGGAGGGGGCAGCTCCTCCTGCTCCGGCGACTCCTGCGCCCAAACGCCGCCGGTCCAGGCCCAGGACATGCCGTACTCCAGCCCGGGGGGGAGCGGCTGCGGCGGCGGCTGGTCCTCGGACGCCTCATACTCGGCGTAGAGCGTGTGCCACCAGGGGGTAGGCTCGGGGGGCGGCGGCATGGCGGCGGCGTCGGCGGCGGCGGCGGCCACGACCCGCTCCCACCGCTTGATTTCGTCCTCGACGAGTGAGCGGCGGGAGGCCTCGCAGGCCTCCTCCATGGCGGCCCGGAGCACGGGGTCCTCCTCCCCGGAGAAGTCCTCCGGGATGTCCTCGAGGAGCCACAGCTCCCTCTCCCGGCCGGGCGGTGGCGGCGGGTAGTCCGCGACGTCCACCTCGTGGGGGGCGGGGATGTAGGAGCGCCGGCGCCGCTCGTGCTCCTGCTCGAGCCAGGCGCCCCAGTAGGGGGAGCTGCGCGCGTACGCGCGCTCCCTGCGGACGGGAGCCGGCAGGAGCTCGTGCCGGCGGTCGATCTCCTCGAGCAGCGCCTGGCCGGTCGGGACCGGCGGCACAGGGATCCGCTGGGGGTTCAGGTGCCAGCCGTCCGGAGGTGGACGTCAGCATAGAACACCGGCGTGGCGTTGTTCTAGTGCCACTCGGCCTCGTCCACCCGGACGTACCGGCGGAACCTCTTGCTCTTGGGCGCGGCGCTGGGCGGCGGGCGTGCAGCCGGAGGTGGCGCGGGGACGCGCGGCGTCCCGCCGAGGCGGACACCTCCAGGGCCGTAGCCGAAGGCCTCCGCCGGCGGTGGTGGGACGCGGCCGGCGCCGCTCGAGGAGCCTTCGTTCCTGGGGCGCTTGCCGGAGCCGCTGCCGAACCAGCGGGACATGGTGGCTATGGTTGCTCTGCCTTGGGCGCGGCCGGGGTGGATGGGTTGTACGGGCGGCGGGGGGCCTTTAAAAAGGACCCGGGGTGGGCTGGCATGCCAACCGGCGACCTGGACGTGGCGGCGGTTGCATGCGGCCATGAATGCGGGCAGGAGCCGAGGCGTGGGCGGCGGTTGCAGCTGTGGCACGCGCGCGTGGGGAAGTGGGGGCGCGGGAAGCCGAGGCGGGGCGGGAAGACGAGGCGACAGTGGCCCTTTGACCGTCCTGTAGTCTTAATTTAAGGGACCAGGCGAGCCAGCCAACGGCCGCTGGCCAGTGGCCCGTTCGAACCGTTGACTGACCATAATAAAAGACGCTGGCCAGTGGGCCCTTCGAACCGTTGACTGACCATAATAAAAGACGCGGGCCAGTGGGCCCTTTTGACAAAAAAATGTGACGAGTGGGCTTAATAAAAGACGTGGGCCTGGACGCGGTTGGGGAAGGGGAGGCCGGCTCGGGATTGGGAGACAGGAGCCCAAAAGACGTGGGCCTGGACGCGGAAACTGAACGATTATATATATATTTTTTTGTCAAAAAAGTATCCATCCCGGTCCCTTGAACGAACCGGGACGAACTCCCTGGCCCAGGTTCGCCACGTGGCCTATCCTTACCATCCCGGGTCCTGGCACAACCGGGACCAATGGGACGGGCCATTTGTCCCGGCCAGCCCATCCCGGTTGCACAACCGGGACAACTGGCCCTTACGACCCGGGACAAAAGGCCCTGTTTCCACTAGTGGGAGAGTTTAAGGTCTACTTTTTTTAAATCAAATTTTGAAAAATGAATTTCGACATCGTATGCAAAAGTAGGTGAAAAAAAGAAAAATGGACATAACGTTTGCATACGATGTCGGAATTTTAAAGTTTAATATACCAAAAAATACTAGAGAAAAAAAGGAACTCGACCATCAGGTATTTCATGTTTAGGGATTTGGATGCCAACCGAGCTCTCCATTTGGGGAAAAGAGGGGGTACGGTAGGGGGTCATAGCAGCCCTGTGTGCACTGAATACTATACCGTTTGTTATTGTTACCATGGAGGATAATGATGCGTTCAAACCTCTTTGCTAGGTTGCTTCCCTCGACCCAAATAGCAGCCACTTGGGATGACACAGGTTTGCTATATCTGCTTTGATCTAGCTTCTGATTTGTGTTCAGCTATATTCGCCACTCGTCGAGGTTCTCCCAGTGTTCTCCGAGCCTCCTAAATTGGGCAGAGTATGGGTTTTCCCTAAGTATGTCCACAAATATAGTTTCGTGCGATGGCTTAGGCTTGGGTCATCATCATACAAATATAGTTGTAGATATTCCGGCCACGAACCTGGCCCGAACAAATGCACCATGTGGTACAGCGAGCCCTATGCGCGAATTGTGTACACTCCTGACTTCATGTTTGTGTAGTTGTTGTCGAGGCTTACACCAAGGGTTGTGAATGTTAAGTGGCCGTTGAATAACCGGATGCTCTCTCGGAAATGTCGGAAGTCCGCATCGGTGGTAGACTAGAGCCTCATCAATTCATGTATAGGCTCCGGTTCAAGCAACTCCGTTTGCCCGTCCCGGAAGAAACCGTCAGTTTCATACTTGAATCTCTTTGCCTGGCAATGTTCGTAGTCCACAGCGTGCTTGAGGATGTGTGCGCTATCTGGGAGGTTAGAGTACATGATGTCGAAAGGATCGTTGTCCATAGAGTCCACAAAGTCGGTGCTTGACGAATAATCTGGGTTATCCTCATATATGGCATCATCGTTAGGGCCTGCACGCAATTAAGAGATATAAATTACTTTACCATGGGGTACATGTCATATATTCTAAATAGAGGTTAAATTGATAGGCGTGTAGTAATACCTTCGTCAGCAAATAGGAAATACTCATCATCCATGAGGTCATCAGGGTGGGGATTCTCCTCCATGAGCCTAGCAAGCATAAACTCCATTTCGCCTTCACCATATTTGAGTTGTTAAGTAATTAGTACTACCAAAGTCTCCCCGTAAGAACAAGTTTAAAAAAGTTTTGTACACAAGAGGAGGTAAGTGACATGAGTGTTAACATCAGTCCCAATGGTGTAATCTTGTGTGCTTGCTAAAGCAGAGACGGGATGCAACGAAGATGTGGCATGGGCGCCAAAGCGAGCATTAGAATGTTGTTGGTGTGCATGCCTCTCCCCGTGTGTTATGCTTTTCCTACTTTCTCTTCGGCTTGCACTATTCTCTCTCGTCTCCTTCGCTGCCATAAGTTCTTTATGAGCTTGCTCCCGAGACCTTCGCTGAGCTCTGTTTTCTGCCCTATGCTCATCTACTTGGCTATGCATGCCATTTGTTCGGTGGCCATTAGAATGAATATTAACATCAATGAGTTTGTCGGGGATGAGGTTTCTTCCATGGTCCTACTAAGGTAATCGCATGTATAATGGTCTAGCCGATAAGTAATTGTTCGACAAGTCTGTTCAGAATTAGAGAAAAGATGAGATAAATATCATCGGTTTCTATTCTGCACGCCGATTAGGGTGAGCCGTGAGGTGAAGCGTAAATTTCAGTATGTGTTCTCACTTCGGGACATAGCATTGCGAGAGATGCATCACACGGGGTCCTCCTCCTAGTCTCGTAGTTTGCCCTTTTCCGATCTAGTAACTTTTGCTCATCTTCGGGTGTTAGTCTCTTTCGGATTGATCTTCGTTCCGCGGACCTTTCGTCTTTCTGCTCGTGTGTTAAGGTATCTCGAAGTTTCATGTCTCGTTCCCGTCTCCGCGCATTAATCGCCTCCCTCTGCTCGGCTGTTAAGTTATTTCTGCGATCTCTATCACGTTGCCGTCTAAGTTTATTTTTATGAACACTAGGTATGGAATTTGCTGGACGATCATCTCCAATACCGAATAGACTTGCGTTATTGCAACCATCATCAAACTGGGAACGTCTTGGAGCTTAAAAATTAGACAAAAGAGAACTCATAATTAGTATGTTAGCATGTGTTGGCATATACAAAGCTGTGCATATGGTGTTACCATTTGAAAGTTCTGCATGATCCGTGACATAAGTAGCTATGAGAGTGCTCCGAACATCGAGTGAAGAATCCATTTGGGTACAAAGATTATCGTCGGAGGAGGATGTATAATTCCAGGTAGGGGGTTGATTGGTTCATTTATGCACAGGGCGCCTTGCGGCCCTAGGCCTGACATCTTGCATGAACTCTTTTGTGGAATGATCACTGTGTAAATATTTTTCAAATCAAATCATAATCCATACGAATGTAGTTATGAAGATAGGATCTGTTTGAAGTACAGTCGTACTACAAAACTTCTTTCCCTTTATCAGTAAGTTTCTCATTATCGATCCACCTATTCGATTTCAACACTTCAGGTGTATGGAAAGCATCTGTAGCTTCATAATGTCCGCAGAAAACATTGGCTATGTCTGAATAAAGTTTGAGCGAACATCATCAGTTAGGATTCGTGGTAACATAAATCATGTCAGTATAATCCAGAAATATGTATATTAAATCATGTCACTATTAAATTGCATAAGACACCAGTATTCAATTTTTCATTGTTAGAAGAGGCACTCCTGTTTGAACCTCCGAATGGAGGCGTAGAGGATGTCATCAGACCGGTCTTTATGCCTACATCACTATTTATGTACTATCAGTACTAACACGCAAATGCATCTTATGTTTCTAGTAGTAAACATCACCTCGATTGAGATTAGCTGTTGTATTTTTTTCAGTTGACGGGCCTCACGCCTCCTTTTATTGATATCATCTTTATTTCGTGCATACCTCTCTCATTCCTTTTGTCTCTTCAGTTATTTTATATCTGCTGTTTATACTGCGAGGCAAATATCAGTAGGATGTACATGATACAAGTAGGTTTTGATGATGGCATATGTAGCACTTGCTTTTTCTTCAATTATTTTGTTATATTTACCTGGATTTCTGCTATTGGTTAGGTCTCCGAATGGGGTCTTTGTCCCAGTAGATTTTTAAGATGCCATATGCAATAGTTGCGTTTCAATCTATTATGAGGACAAAACCACATGCATTAGCTGACTAACAGATGAAATCCGTAGGCTAGAGAGGCACCGGAGAGTCAACTGGTGCAGCGGTCTGGTGATGATGATGAAAATGTTTTGTCCAGCTTACAACAACGATTGGCAGATTTGTCGGATTATTCGGAAAGTACTCAACTTTGATTGCTTTTTTTTACAAGTTAGAAAGTGATTGGCTAATCCTGTGATGTTTTGGAAAGTGGTCGGTTGATTGACTAATGGTCCGTGCGAACGTATGAGGAAGAAGACCAAGTTAGATGGGCCTGCGCATTAGTGCAGGAGTGAGCGAGGAGACGGTCTGGCAGACCATCGATGGAGAGACGTGTTCGTTCGGCCTGTGAGATTTTTTTTAGATTCTCCAAATTCCAAAAGGAAAAAGAAGTTATTTTAAACAGGAGATATTTTCCTACAAAATAAAAAAAACTGGAAACAAAATTCGGTGCCGCACAGGTGGTGGGAGCGCCACAGAATTGTTGGGCGGTATTTAGAATCCCGCCCGACAGCCCTTCTCTTCTTCCTCTTCTTTCTCCTTTCTCTCATTTCACTTCTCCACTTCTCCTCTCCCTTCTCCCCCACTTCTCCTCTCCTCTTCTCTCATCTACCTCTACTTCAACTCTACTCTAGCGATCTCCTCCTCCACCAGCTCCGGCGACCTTCTCCTCCACCTCCCGCGAGCTTCTTCTCCTCCTCCTCCACCACCAACTCCGGCGAGCTCCTCCTCCTCCACCAACTCCGGCGACCTCCTCCACCACCACCACCTCCTCCGAGCTCCTCCCACTCCACCAACTTTGGTGACCTCCTCGTCCACCACCTCCGGCGACCTTCTCCTCCTCCTCCACCACCTCCGGTGACCCCCATCCTCCACCCACCACCGACCAAGCCACCTAAGGCCATGGCCACGGGCACCACGGCATGCGACGAGCTTCGGCCAAATTCCAGCGGAAATTTCGAAATTCCAGCAGCCAGATCCCCTTTTTTAAAAAAAAAATCAAAAAAAGCTCTCTGCCACAAAAATAGCGTCATAAGAATTTATGTGGCGCACAGAAGGGGTGCTCGACAGAATTATATTTTAGTGGCGTAAATTCTGTGGCGCACCTAGCAAGATTGGGGGTGCGCCACAAAATTGTTTTTTCGTGCGCCACTAAGGCGTTTCTGTACTAGTGTCGGTGTAGGCTATACATATCAAGCTCATACTACGTAGCTGTACACATGTGCTTCTTAGGAAGTTCTATGCATGCTATTATGTAACTAGACCTCTCAAACACGGATGGGTGCATTTGCTACCATATATCTAGACAGTACTAGTTCCTACGGAAAATCCGGCAGAATATCTCCCGGTGCCTTAAAATCCCGGCGAAAATCCAAGATGGTTATGACTTGTTATAACAACAAGAAAACTCATTGCCAATTAGGCTAGCTATCACCAACTAGTTTGCAACTAAAATGATAGAGAGAGTAGCAAGACACTATAGGGGGAGTAGCAAGCAGATGTCTAGGAGTTAACACATAGAAAGCTACTCGATGATTGTTACTTAAATAGCAAATATAAGAGATCAAGTAATAGGGTTGGTAAGAAACATAAATTCATATTAGGAGTCTCTTTGATAACTTCTATGGAGTTATATCATGTGGGGCCTCCAGCCTCCCTCAACACTTCTTGCGCGAAATCATCTCCCTTCTTGTCACGGCCATGAAGATCGATACAAATGAGAGGGAGGGGAGGGCATAGGGGAGAACAAGGGAGATCTACCTTGACCCCTCACATATCACGTCACCGTCCAACGTGGGTTGACAAAACCCCTAAAGTTGTGCCACATTAGCTGAACATGTCATGAAGAAATATTGGCAGAAAAAATTATCTGATACACAAAGAATGGGGCTAACTATACGCAAAAAAAAAGTTTGATAGATAAGCATTTAAACCAGGGTAGGCTATGGGTTAATAGCTTAACTCTCTTGTTCTTACTTATACATTTCAAAACAAACTTATCTCTCCCGGTGTTGCTCATATTTTTACTATTTGTATCTTGATTCTCAAAAGAATTGTTTCTTAATTTGCACTAATATTGTTTCTTCATTTTTAAAATAATTCTAAGAATAAACAACTCTTCTTAAATTTGTGCTGGAACTTTCTACTTGGAAGCGGCATTGCTTGGAAGGTATCTTCAAAAAATCATATAAAAAAAAACTTATTTAAATCCACGATTAATTAGTTTCGTGGCATAGCACCCCCCAATAATTAATTACTATTGCTGACGGGTTTAATAATAACCCAGTACCAGTCAGGCTCCCCTTACTGGCTCGCATGAGTAACGAGACCTCCGTGAGTCGGCTTGACGAGAGGAGATAAGGTCAGACCCATGGATATATATGGCTTATGTTAGGCCTTTAACAATGTTTGAAAAGCCGACATCATGTTGGCCTTGGTATCAACATAATGAAGGGCGCCAGCAGAAATCGGTATGCTTCACTGGAGGACAACGACATGACCTATCAGGTTCTCTCCTCGGGATGCTACGCCCTAAGGCCTTGTTTGGTACAAGTGTATATTTGTGTATTGGCGGGATAATCCCTATAGGGTTTGGGTGAAACCCCCTCCTCCACCCAATCCCATAAAATCCCCATTTATCCTCAATCCACTAGGGGGATTTTCGGGGAAGAGTGAGGATAAACCATGTTAAGTACACTTGCACCGAACGAGTTTTTTGAGATATTTGGGGTTAGGTCGGGATAATGCCAATGCCCTCCAATCTTCAAATATACAATTGTACCAAACAAGGCCTAACCATGCGACGGGATGAGCCACTCCTCCCCTCCCAAATACTGATGATGATGGGGTAGCTCAAGCCTCCCCGTTGGGAGCCACATGACCAATGACAAATCGTAGGTGACTCTGGACTAGCTGGGCGCCGATGGACACCTCTGTCCCATCTAGGAGGTCAGGGCTGTAGCTCCATCACTATGTAAATATGAGGAAGGTGGGGTGGCCACCCATGCATATATATAATGTGGCCCTATCCCTTGTGGACAAGCAAAGATCTCAATTCATAAGCTCAAAGAACACACACGGATACACTCTTGCAAGCGGTTGGCCCACTCTCGTTTTCTACGATTCCCAATGCAAAGCCAATCACCACATCAAATGAGTAGGGTATTTACAGGTGATGTTTTTCGAGGCCCGAACCTACGCACATCGTTGCGTCCATGTGTGTTCACCCCCCGGGATTTTTACCTCATACCGAGCTACAAATTTATTGTCAGGATTAACACCCCGATAATGGCTGGTACAACAAGTTACTTAACTTCAATTAATTACACATATAATTATTCCCACCTTTAACAATCATCCACACCTCAAACTCTAAACCATGAAGAAACCATCATGCTCATGGACACAAAAACGAGCAAATTTGTTATCCCGGTTTATGAACTATATCTTACAAATATACATATATATGAACTTTCAATTAACTACTAGTTTATCGTTCAACTGGAATAAGTTACTCTTTTGGAATCCTTTGATGAAATTTCTTCAATTAAATTTTATAGCGACTAACCAAATCATATCTCTATCTTATGTTTTCATAACTGAATATACCATAGCCTAACACCCCGTGCCATCATAGTGATAGCGTCGTGATCAACATACCGTCGTGGAGAGTCAGACTAGATATAAACCAATGTAAAAACTAGTTGGATGAAATCCCCTACGGTCGTAGCGGGATTGTTGTGGATAGTGTCGTTGCGTGGAAGCTTAAACCGTAGAGGAAGCTTGTTTAGAGCTAGGCCAGGACATTGCGGCTCATACCAAGAGTATATGTGGAGTGAATACTGGCTTAATTTTTTGGATGTACTATTGAGCCTTCAGACGAGTATGTATAAAACTATAAGGGATCGACTTGGAATAGAAGACAAGTTACGAACACATCTATCTCTATCATATATTTTCATAAGAGAATATACCATACTCTAACACTTTGAAGTACTATTGTAATCAATGTGTTAAACTTTGTTGTGTGATTGCATAACATGTCGTTGTTATTTTAAACTTGAAAAAACTTATCTTTTAAAACGCAATAATCACTCAAAATGATAGTTTAGACAGTATCATAGTTTAATAAAATACAAATTTGACCAGTATGTTTGTATCGCCATGTTAGTAGAGTCTTGAAGATGTAACAATGATGCGATACGTTTGTGAAATTTATTCGACCAACCTCAACAATTATCTTTCATGCATGCGGGTAGTCAAATTTCGAGAAATTCCATTCCACACGGTTCTTGCCATTGGAAGACGGGAGCTAGAGGTGGAGAGAGAGTCTTGCTTTAATTTGCAAATGGAGGACACGACACACAAGATGGACCTCATGTGCGTGTGAAACATTGCCAAGATTTTCTATATACCGGTGATTGCAGTATTTTTACAGTATTTTTGAAGTGAACTAGCTATACCCGTAGAACTGCGTAACAAAGGTTAGAACTAATTGTGTGCCCTAACTCTTCTAGTGCCTTGTGCCGGTGCGCACCTCTGCACATGTGGCCCGATACAAGACCCTCATGTGTCTCTTCTGTGCTGATAGACTGGAGAAGGGCCTTGTGCAGGTGCATAACCCTGCACATGTGCCCCGATACGCGCAGCCGCTTTGACTCTTGTCTGCTCATAGACTAGAGAAGCGTGCAAACTGAGCTGTCTAGAACAAGCTGAACCAACTGCTGGTACCTAGATTAGACCTCCCGCAGAAACTCTCCTGGTGTCTCCCGTTCCCGCACAACATGGTTGACACCCTGCCGCAGTAGCCACAATGAGAGAGCATTGCTAATTAGGCTAGCTACCACCAACGATTTTGCAATTACAACCACAGAGTAGCAAGCGGCTGTCTAGGAGTTTTTGTTTTGTTTTGAGCTGGATGTGGTTGTCTAAGAGTTAGCATATACATTCAGTATATATGAAGAAAGCTGCCGGCTGCCTTTTAGTTAAATTAAATAGTGGAGAAAAGATAAAGTAACTAAGGTTGGTAAGGAGTGTAAAGAAATTGGGCAAAAAGCTTAGGTGCGACGTTTTTTAGGCGAATTGGACGGACATCGACTTCTTTGGTTGAAATATCTCGTGTGCGACAGTTCTTCGAGCAATAATTGCTCTGCAGCGACATGTTCCCCACACGGTAATCCCGGTTTGACCGTTACATGTAGTAATTTATCACCAGTGAGACCCTTGTGTCAGCGACACTTGCCTCTGTTCGTAGGGGAACCATCTCTGCCACGCGCCGGCGACAGTTTGTGCCTTCGTGCTCACACCTCACTGCCCACCTCACTCCTGTCCCCCTCTGTTTCTCCGGGCTGGAGGAGATCATACTGGCGACGGGAGATTCAAGTAGTGGCAACGGAGCGGGGGAGTCGAGCGGCAGCAATCGGAGTCGAGTATGCGGGCGGCGACGTAGGGCTAGCGGTCGCAATCGCAGGTATGGGCGTCGAGGGAGGGTGGATCATGGGGCGCCCGTGGAGGATGAGGTGGTGCGGGTACACGATCGCAGAGGAGACCGGTGGCCCGATTCTTGAATCGTGTAGCGGCGAGGAAGCGGTACCGGATTTCTGTCAAGCAGGTGTTGAAGCGGGCATGGCTGGGTCACAGCCGCAAGGTTTTTTCAGTCGGCCGTCGTTCACCGCCGATGACGAGACTGAGGTTTGCATCGATGCCCAAGGGTTTTTCCAGTCCAGTCCCTCTGTCCTGGCGCCCCTGTCGTCTCTGTTTCTCCGTGGCGGAGCTCATCGAGCATAATTTCAGCACCCTCAACCCCGAGCTTGGACTTCGATGTAGCGTTGAGCATACAGAATTTCAATCAAGTTGTCGGGCCAGCGGAGGATAGATTAGTGTGCTCATAAATTCTCTGTGAGATGAAATCGAGGTAGAAGAATGTGCTATAGATCCATGGCCTTCGGAGGGGAAGATGGACGCTGGAAGATCGAACTGCATTCTGTAGATATCAAAGTCTGGTGAATTTTGTTAGGTGTTTGAAACTCTTTCAGGCAGTGTTGCCCAGCGCTGGGAGCGTGTGTGGGAGGGGCGCCTGTGTGGGAGTACTTTTGTAAAATGGACACGCGATCACTATGTCGAACACCTTGGGGGTGTGCTCTAGACGTGCCGTTGGCGCACTCTAGTGGCATTCACACGCCTTGCATATGTAAATTCTTGTGTTCCTATGCGTTATTAGTGTGTTGTTTGGGGCATTCGCACGCCGTCAGATTGTGGCATTCATACTGTTGAACACCTTAGGGGCGCGTTCTGAACACGCCCGATTGTGGCATTCGCATGTCGTCCAATTTCAAACGAGTTGAAACATTGTCAACTAGGTAGAGGCTTATAAAAATATGTCATATATAGACAAAATTCTTTAGTTCTTTATTTGTACTTACCAGAATGTAAATATTGCTAGTGTTCTAGTGGTGGTGCATTTGTAACTATTACCTCCTAATGGTGGTAGATTTTTCGCAAACAGAGGCATAGCATAGTGGCAAAAGGTTGATGCACCCTTTGCCCATTAGTATTGCATGAAAATTATTTATTTTCTTTTGATTTTTTAAATTCATCTTTGAACAAAAAATTCAAATTTACATCATATTAAGCATTACACTAAAATGCATCAATATGGTATAGCCAAAGGTGTGAGATTTCAAGCATTGCATCAAAATGCATCAATATGCAAAAATGAGCTACAAAAGAGCTCCAAAGGTAGCCCAAACAGCCTTATTTCTAATCCCATCATTTTTTCGACCTTCTCCAAATGATGTCAAACTCTAGGGCTAACATATATTGCACTAATATAGTGTCCTTGCATCAATATGGAGTCATTTGCGAAAACATAAACCACCTCTCTTTACACATGAGAGTTCACAGTTTGAGATTTGAGATTTCACACCATATTGAAGCATTTCTTGTTTAATATATATGTAGACCTTATTTATTAGTTGGAAATGTTAGTGCATGACAAACTAAGACCAAGTGCACTGAATTTTCGTTTTTTTGAATTTTTTTTTTGATATTTTATGATTATTTCAAAATTTGTCAAACCCAAGGTAACTCATTTGTGTCCATGTGATGTTTTATGAATTTACGGTGATGTTTTATGAGTCCCGAACCTACTCACATCGTTGTGTCCATGTGTGTTCACCCCGCCGGGATTTTCACCTCATTCCGAGCTACATATTTATTGTCAGTATCAACACCCCGATAATGGCTGGCACAACGAGTTACTTAACTTGAATTAATTACACACATATTTCTTCCCACCTTTAAAAATCATCCACACCTCAAACTCTAAACCATGAAGAAACCATCATCCTCATGAACACAAAAACGAGAAAATTTGTTATCCCGGTTTATGAACTATATCTTACAAATATACATATATATGAAATTTTAATTAACTACTAGTTTATCTTTCAATTGGAATAAGTTATTCTTTTGAAATTGTTTGAGAAATTACTTCAATTAAATTTTATAGCGACTGACCAAATCATATTTCTATCATATGTTTTCATAACTGAATATACCATACCCTAACACCCCGTGCCATCGTAGTGATAGTGTCATGATCAGCGTACCGTCGTGGAGCGTCACACTGGATATAAACCAAAGTAAAAACTAGTTGGATGAAATCCCTTACAGTCGTAGCGGGATCGTTGTAGTGTCATTGCGTGGAAGCTTAAACCGTAGAGGAAGTTTGTCTAGACCTAGGCCAGGACACTACAGAGTGAATACTTGCTTAATTCGTTGGATGTATTATTGAGCCTTCGGACGAGTATACATAAAGCTATAAGAAATCGAATTGGAATAGAAGACAAGTTACGGACAATCTATCTCTATCATATATTTTCATAAGAGAATATACCATACTCTAACACTTTGAAGTACTGTTGTAATCAATGTGTTAAAATGTGTTGAGTGATTGCATCACATATCATTTATATTCTTAAACTTGAAAAAACTTATCTTTTAAAACGCAATAATCACTCAAAATGGTAGTTTAGACAATATCATAGTTTAATAAAATACAAATTTGACCAGTATGTTTGTATCACCATGTTAGTAGAATTTAGAAGATGTAACAATTATGCGATACGATTGTGAAACTTATTGGAGCAACCTCGACAATTATTTTTCATGCGGGTAGTCAAATTTCGAGAAATTTCATTCCACACGGTTCTTGCCATTGCAAGACAGGATCTAGAGGTGGAGAGAGAGTCTTGCATTAATTTGCAAATGGAGGACACGATACAGAAGATCACCCTCATGTGCATGAACAATTGCCAAGATTTTCTATGCACAGGTGATGGCCCAATCTTTATAGTTTAACCATTCATTTACCGTACTTTTGAAGTAAACTAACTAAACCTTGCACTGCGTAACAAAGGTTAGAACTAATTGTGTGCCCTAACTCTTCTAGCACCATGTGCAGGTGCACAGCTCTGCACATGTGCCCCGATCCAGGGTTTGGTTACCGGTCGGAAAATATGGTTACCGGTTGGTAACCGGACATCCCGACCACCCCCGGGAAATGGTCTTACCGGATAAATATTCCCGATTTTCTTTGAAATTTTTGAATTCTAACGAAAACTCTCGGTAAATGGTCATTTTAGGAACAGTTATTTTTTCGAATTTCGAATTTTGGTTTTCAAATTCGTCCGGTATTCGGTCGGGATTTCCAGGTAACCGGAAATCCCGACCCCCCTCGGGATTTTTTTTTCTACCGGACCAAAACCTTGTTTTCGATATAGTCGACTCATCTGTCCGTTGTGTGCTGATAGACTAGGGAAGGGCCTTGTGCAGGTGCACACTTCTGCACATGTGCCCCGATACATGCGTCTTCTGTGGCTGTTGTATGCTGATAGACTAGAGAAGTGTGCAAGCTGAACAGTCTAAAATGAGATGAACCAACTATTGGTAACTAGATTAGACCTCCCATAGAAGCTCTTCTGGTGCCTCCCGTTCCCGCACAAGATGGTTGACACCCTGCTGCTGCAGCCATAAGATAGAGCACTGCCAATTAGGCTACGTACCACCAACGAGTTTGCAATTACAAGTTTACAGCCACAGTGTTGCTAGCGGCTGTCTAGGACTAGCAGGAGCGACTGTCTAAGAGTTAGCATATACATATGGAGGAAGCTTCCTGCTGTCTTTTAGTTAAATAGTGGAGAAAAGATGAAGTAACTAGGTTGGTAAGGAGTGTAAAGACATTATTTAGGGGCATCTCTTTGACAGCATTCATTGATTTGGACCATGTGAAAACCTGCGAAACCCATCAAGTCTTACCCTCTAAAATTATCTCTTTTTATCGGTGCTGAGGTGGATAAAATCGATGCGTAGGTCAAGCAGAAGATTTCCATATTGAGTTCATGCACCGAAACTCCCACATAATTCTTAGTTGTTCACTCCTGCAAGGATATATTTATAGCCGAGAGAAAATACCATTTTAAGCGTACAGCAGTATCAACAGGAACAACGCTAGGAAGAAAATGGAAGTTTGACCAACATAGCTAATTTCTGTGGTCAGTATTATACTATTACTATGCAGCAATGACTAGAATTGTCAGTAAAAATTTAGCGGAGCCTTCCTAGTTTCATCTCGGCTATAAACTGACAATAATTTTGGTATGTAGCTTAAAACCTTATCGAAGTCTCTGAATGTTCCGCTCGTTGTCTGCGCATTCTGGCAACGACAACGTCCACTCCTCACTTAGCGGCCCTCGTTAACGTTGTCGGGCGCATTCCGGCAACGTCAACGCGTCCTTGTCGTACTTGGGGAGGGGAACCGAACGGAGGCTTTTCGGTGATGGAGCTTAAATGTTGCGGAGTTGACGTGGTGCCTCACGGACCTTTCGGGTACGATTAGGGAAATATTTCCTCTCGGAAGCAAACTGAAGGAAAAAAGGAGAGCTCGCGAGAATGACACATGGTGGACTCGTACACGAGGAGTCGGATGGAAGGACTACACACATTTCTTTTTAGATCATTTTTTTCAGAACAAAATATTTTCAGAACCGTAATTAGGAATTACGAACCGTTTTCACATTCGAACTCCTCGCGTCGAAATCTTCAAACTAGATCACATATTGATAGGTTTCGAGAATTTTTTTCCGACTTCGTACACTATGTTGTCTGTACTTTATATTTTATTTTCGGTAGCACGCGCGTGTGTACACCATGTACACCATATATATCCAGTAGCACGATGCTTGGTCTCGCCTCGCTATTTTTTACGTCTCGGCTTTGCCTCCATAACCATTTATAAATATCTTGAAGAGGGACATAGATCTTTTTGCGCGTTGGTCGAAGCGTGCATTGGTCATAGTGCGTACTACGGCTCGGCGTTGCCTTGTACTACCGCTCGGCTTCGCCTCGAACAAAACGCCTACGGCGTTTCATCTAAAAAGTACACACGTGTTGTATCTAAAAAGTATAAAAAAGTAGTTACTAAAAATATACAAACATTGTTTCTAAAAGTATACATATTGTATGTGAAAGTATAAGAAAATGCTACTGAAAGTATAAAAACGTTGTTATGAAAGTATACATGTTATATGTGAAAGTATATTTTCTTTATTGCAAGTATAAAAAAACTATTCTAAAAAGTATACGCATGATGTATTTGCATGTACATTCGCCTGGGTGTACACATCCGTCTGGACGTACATCCGCCTAGGTGTACACCGGCTCTTCACTGGTGTAGATGTACGTCGTTCCTTCACTGGGTGTAGGTGTACGTCGACCTTTCACTAGATGTACAAGCGCGTGGGTGTACAAGCGTATGAGTGTACATCCGGATGGGTGTACATCCTCCTGCAACTGGGTGTACAACCGTCTTGTACACCCATGGTGCACGTGTGTGTACATCAGCACATGTACTTGGGACATATTTCGTTCACTGCACCTGGGCATACATCTGTGTGTAACTAGGCATACATCCGTGTTGATTCTAAGTGAAAAAAGTATCTCGAAACCTATCAACACGGGATCTAGTTTTTCATATCTAGACGCGAGGATCTCAAATATGAAAACGGTTCGTAATTTCGAAATATGGTTCAGGAGATATTTCATTTTGAAAAAGGGAATCACGAAATATATGCGTTCACACCCCACCTCCCGTCCGTGAGTGACAAAGGGAAAACCCACCAAAAATCTCTGGTGGCGACACTTGTAACGCATGCAAGCACCATGTGGAGGCAACGAGGAAGGAGAGCGCGACACTTGTCTCACCCACAGCCCGCGCGGTGTGACCTTACGGAAGGGAGCCCTTTTTCTAGTGATTTCAGGACCTTTCACATTACATGGGCTCTCTTTGTCTCGCTAGGCAGAGAAAGTGCTTGGTTGGCCAAATCGACCTCCTGTTGCGAGATTCTCCCTCTAAAGGACAGTGGCCCAGTACCCGTGGTTTTCCAGTTTTCTTTTCTTACTCTCTTTATTTTGTACGGCCCTTTTTTCTATTTCTTTTCTGTTTTGTTTTATCTCCCTTATTTGTTTGCAAAAACATTTCAATATACAGATATGTTATCCAAGTCAAGAATCTTTAAATGAAACCCGTGAGTATTTTACAAACATATTTTGAATCTAGGTTTCAAGACTCTGACTAGTTCTTTGAACTTTGTGAACTTTTTTTTATCAGAATTGTGAACAATTGTATTGAACTTCATGAACATTTTCTCAAACAAGTAAATATTTTTAAAACACCGTGAACATTACTTTCAATCAATGGAAATTTTCTTAACTAGGTGAACCAATGTTTTAAAAGCACGAATATTTTTATAAAACATATATGATTTTTTAAAAGATGATCATTTTTATTACCATTTTCATGTTTTTATAATTATTCTAATATAGTTAAGTGATTATGTAAAATAAATTATGGTATTTTAGTTTTCAAAAAATAATCATACCTCTTAGTGAGCTAGACCAAAGCCGCCCCACAAGATGACATGCGAGCGATTCCTCTCTAGCCCTTGCTACAAGTGATACATAGGAGAGACTCGAGTATGGATCACCAAGAAAGGAAGGGGTGGTGTGCTTAGCCTTCTCTCTTATGATTCATGAAATCACAAAAGTATAATCTGCCAACCGCCGCTTTGGAAAAAAAATCTAAATACAGCAATGTAGGATATTGTTTGGAAAACCTAGTCCATATGAACTTAGAGGGGAAGTACATACATATCAATAAAATTTACTAATTTTCAGATAGATTATTTAATGTTTTGTACTTAACAATTGATATGATAATATCACCATTAGTTAGCGTGCATCAGATTCCCGTGATTGTACAAATTAACGACCCAAATTGTCCAAAATGATTGTACCAAGTAGATTCTATTATTTTACTATTATGAAAGCAATGGACCTACGGTATGCGACCCCACCATACAGGTTCTGAACCTACTCAGAATTACGATTCTAAGAACTTTGATTAACGCACTCTCTATCCGAAAAATCAAGTTGGTTCCCCCTAATCTAATTTTGGTATGCACAATTGGTGAAAGCTCCAGTGCTGCGATCTGGTTCTTCTCGGACTTTTTTGGCGAGGCATAGAATTCTTTTCGCTAATTCTTATTGTACAAATGCGATGGAAAGAACGAACAACAATTAGATGCAAGGTTACCGGTATATATGATTATTTTTATCATGTGGCGATAGAGTTTGTGAAAGGTTATATTTTGACCAGTTTCCACATGGGGAAAATAATATGGTCCCAAATTAGACTAGGCAAGTCAGACGAATGAATTGTGATGCGGATTCGCGATGTAGCATAATTCCAGTTTTGGTCCATAATTTACTAAATACCACTTTATTATTTTTTCATAAGTGTTACTCCCTTTTATCCTTGTGTAAAACCTTCTTTTGTAACTCATGATGTACTCTAAAAACCATGGTTAAACATTATATGATTTCTCTATTTTTGTTATAGCATGAGAACTTTTTATTAACTCCAAATAAGAGTTAACCGGTGCATGATATACATATCACACTCAACATAAACAAAAAATCCATATGTTGTTAAATAACTTCTACCATTCCATAATTCAACATGGTTGTGACTCGCAAATTTGACCATTGTGACAAAATGGAATTTTATACATTGCCACAATTTTCAAAATGCAAATTTGACAATTGTCTTTGTATCACAATGTTTCTAATATTTTAAATAAAAAACAATTACACGATAAGTTTGTGAAACTTATTGGACCAATCTTGAGAATTATTTTTCATGCTTGTAGCCGAATTTAAAAAAAATTTAATTCCATATATTGGTTAAGATGTTCTACAATGTGATGATGTAATTATATCTCTCAAACAAGGTAGGCACATTTGATACCATTTATCTAGGAAGTAACATGGCATAAGCCCCTACAGACCGGGTTCTTTCAAGGTACTCGTGTCAATACCCTATATTGATGGATGCAGCATAATCTATCTAGAACGCAATGCACACACTATCATATAATTTCTCCCAGTGCCTTGCATTCCTAGGGAAAAAATCCAACATGGTTGTGACTCGCTATAGAAACAACATAGAGCATTGCCAATTAGGCTGGCTACCACCAACGAGTTTGCAACTACAATGATAGAGCGATTAGCATGAAAACCATAAGGGAGTATCAAGGATGACAAGTATAATGATAGAGGGAGTAGGTATGGAGTAGCATGACAATTACAATGGAGCAGTTTCCTTTGAGTTACAACATACATATAAATAATGCTACCCGATGTTTGTTAGGTACATAGCAAATAACAGACAGGTAACATGATAGGTAAGAAGTACAATGATATTATTATGATCCTTTTTGATAGCCCTTATTTAGTTTACCATGTGGAGTCTGCCGTCCTATACCAACTCGTATTCCTCGAAATCATCTCTCTTCTTTTGTCGAGGACGTTAAGATCAATACAAAGGAGAGGGATGGGAAGGGCATTAGGGAGAACCAGGGAGATTCAAATCACATATTCATCTACAAGGAAACCTTAACACCTCAACCCCACATCACCGCCGCAAGTGGCATTGGAAATACCTTACAGATGTCACATTAGATGATGGGCTCATGACGCTGGACTGGGAGAGAAAAGTAACCAGTTATATCCAAAGAATATGTTCAACAGATAAGCACATATGAACCAAGTTAGGTTATGGGTTACTAGTACTTAACTCTCTTGGTTTTACTCATGCGTTTCCAAAAATAAAAACTTAAATCTGTCTCTAAATAATTGTTTATTACTTTGCACGCATATAGATTCTTAACTCATTAAAAATCTATGAATTTCTTAAATGGGAACTCGCAAGTTTCTAGTTGAAAGGTATTTGGACAAACTCATATCATAACTTACGTAGATCCTAGATTAGTTATTTTCAGAGCATATGATATCCCACCTAATTAATTACCATGGATGACAACATGTGTAAAAATCACCCTTTGCAAACTCAAACCCTGTAGAAGCCTTCATGCTCACAAACAGAACATCAAACATTTTTTTTCTCCTGGTGTAGGAACCATGTCTTGTAAATATAAAATATATGGGCTCTTAAATACTAATTTATCTTTCAAATGCATTAATTTATTCTTTGATACAAATTGTTAAAGTTGATTTTATGGAGAATGCTTTTATCAAAGATCATTTTGAAGAATTATTGGAATCAATGTGTTAAATTAAATTTATGGTGTGATTGCATAGGATATCCTCAATCCGTTTAACTTCGAGTAATATATTTTTATAGATGCAATAATCACTTAAAATGGAATTTCATACATTTCCAAAATTTTAAAAATAAAAATCTGACCATTATGTTTGTATCAAAATGTTGGTAAAATTTAGAACAAATAATAGTTATGCGGTAAGCTTCTGAAACTTATGGCCAATCTCGAGAATCCTTTTTCACATGGGTAGTCGAATTCAGGGAAATCTAATTCCACACACTTTTTGACATAGGATTTCAGAACAATATTTATTTAATTCAGAAAAGACATATATTAGAGAGCATATATAGTAAGAAATATAGTATAGTTGTTTTGGAGAAAATCATTGTTGCATGTTTTCATTGAAACACGTGATACAGAGCTAGAGAGAATCATATGTTAATTTGCAAAGGATAAACACGAAACATGAGAGCAACCTCATTTGCACGCTGGACAACTGCGAAGATTTTCCACACACCAGTCACAACCCATTATGTACTCTTTACCCATTCACTAACTATATTATTCAAGTGAACCTAGCTAATCTCTGCATCGTGTAACAAAGAATATAAATAACTAATTTGTTCCGTAACTCTTGGAGGACCCTCTGCAGGTGCACACCCCTACAGATGTGCCCCGATATACTTGGGGTGACATGGGCATCCCCAAGCTTGAGATTTCGTCCATCCTTCATCTCATCATATCATTCTTCTCTCCCTACACTCGAAGACTTCCTCCATACAGAACTTCTCACAATTTTCATTAGCAACGTTAGTGTAATCAAAATAATAGATCCAATTTGGTTCAGTTTCAACACAAGTATAAAACCTATTAAAGCATTAGCTACTGTCACAACTTATTTTAAAGCTCTTCCCCTCAAAAGAACACCACACAAAAAATATTAAGAGGCAAATGCAAATATTGGCAGAAATCTGTCAAAACAAAACAACGGGTAAAGATCGATTTTTTTTAATATTCTGTTGTTCAAATCAAAAAGTGCAAAACAAATGAAAGTTACATAATAACCTGCGGCATACCTACAAAAGTTTTCAGTCAATTCTACATTATGTCTGAGAGAATTAATTTTTTCGTGGCAGCACATAATCTGTTTTAGGACAACAATTCCCCAATTCTTACTTCCTCCTATTAGAGGCTACTCTTGGAAAAAAAAGAAATAAAAAGGATAAGGAGAGGTTGCTACAGAGGTAACAACTTCCAGGTCTCAAAGAAAACAAAATAAAACTAAAACCAAAATATAATGGGTTGTCTCCCAATAGCGCTTTTCTTTAATGCCTTTTAGCTATGCATGATAATTTGAGAAGATGCTCACATAAGAAATATAATTGAAGAAAAAGAGAGCATGAAGAAGCAAACATAGAATTGTTTTTAAGTCTAACTCACTTCCTATAAAAAAGAATCTTGTAGAAAAACAAGTCAATAAAGCACAAAGTGGCTAGCATAGGAAGACAAAATAAGTGCAACTTCAAAATTTTGAACATAAAGAGGGGAAACTTAATATTATTGAGATACATAGAACTGTGTTTCCCTCTCTCATAATAACTTTAGTAGCATCATGAATAAAATTAAAAATATAACTATCACATAAAACATTTTATCATGAGCCACATGCATTAAAGAATTATTACTCTCCACAAGCATAGGCATTCTTATTAATAGTAGTGGGAGAAAATTCAACAAAATAGCTATGAATATTATTCTCATCACCATAATCATCAAATATAGGAGCCATATTGTAATCATAATTAATTTTCTCCTCAATAGTAGGTGGACTGAAAATATCATATTCATCATTGTAATCACCATAAAGAACTCCAACATGATAGACAATTTGTATATTAAAGAGATGGTTTTGGGTAATCTCTCCCTAACTATGACAAGTTCCATAAGGATAATTGTAATTATGGCCTATGCTATAGTATTCTTCATAATAGTTATCAAAGACTGGGGGTATAGTATCATCATTAGCAATAGAATAGTTATCTTCCAAAGTGTGTTCATTTGTAAACATATCATCATTTTTACTAGATGGAGATGTATCAAACACATAATAATTAGGAGCAAAAGGATTTTCAAACACATCGTCCACAAGCCTATAACTTCCTATATCATCATTGTAAGGAACATGGATAGTACTAATAGTACAACATTATCATCATCATTTTCAGAATTTGTACCAAAGAGATTTTGAAGATCAAAAGTAGTGTGTTTCTCCCAATCGTGATCACTTTCATAAGTAACACGCATAGGAACATAATCGAGTTCAGACTCATCATCAACAACTATAATAGGAGCAACATGCTTAGGGAGAGATTCCGTTACCTCTCTCTTTTTACTCCTCTTCTTATTCTTCCTCCTCTTCTTCCCCTCTTTAGGAGAGAGAGACTTGAAAGGAACCTTCTCCACATACCTTGGTTTATTGTTAGCAACAATAGAAAAAACTTCGTAGGATTCCTCCTCTTCATTAATAAGAGTAAAACACATATTAGTCCTATCATATTTTGGTAAAGTCTCATCTTTTATAATTTTTTGTATGTAAATATTTGCGTGGCAATTATCAACACAATAAAGATGACAACCATGCAGGACACTATTTATATCAAAAGCACTCATATCTACGAAAGAAGTTTTTGTTGATAACTCTTCACACCCCAAAAATAATGTAAGTTCATCAGACTGATTAGGAGTGATCATGTCATCACAATACAGACTTGCAGTACTCATTGGATTCGAAAGGTTATTATTACAGCCTGAGCATTGAAAATTGAAATGAACAGCTTAGTAGAAAAGTTCACAAATAAAAGGATAGAGGGCACAAACTTTTTCACCAAGATCATTTAGAGAACTATCCCACGTTCTAGTTTTTTCATTCTTGTGATGGATACCATATTCTTCTTCGATTTGATTCTTTTCACAAGGTCTAAGTGCTCCACAAAAATTAAAATCCTAAGAAATAGTACTTTCAGAAGTTTGAGCATGTTCATTGCAATCATTAACAACAATTTCATTTTTCACGCAAGTGTCTTTAAAAGGTTCATGATATATGTTCAAATTTTCTTTAGGAACATGAATATGAGAAGCAAAGGATCTAAATAAATGAACAATAATTTGAGGATCAAGACCATATTTAGCACAAAGCTCTTGAAAATCAGCAGTTTCAGCGAAAGACTTAATGCAATCAGACTCATAATTTATACCTGATTATTTACCTTTATTGTTATCCCAATCTTCAACATTGTTTTGAATTGTTTCAATAAGATCCTACTTAGATTCAACCTTCTTACTTGTGAAAGAACTCTCTGAACATGCATCTAGATAATCCTTGCAATGTGCTGAAAGCCTTGCAAAAAAATTAGTAACAACTATTTCCTCAGGAATCTCATGGTTAGGACATTTGAGTATTAATATTTTCAATCTCTCTCAAGCTTGGGGAATGCTTTCTCCATCATGAGGCCAAAAATTATAAATGTAATTCCTATATAAATGCATTTCACGAGGAGGATAAAATTTATAGTAAAAGAGATATTCAAGCCCCATTCAAGCCCCTCCACTCCGAATGATGAGGACTATCTAGCATATCATAACCTCCCTTGCTTTGTCCGTGAGTGACAAAGAGAATATCTTACTCTTAACTTGGTCCATTGAAATACCTACACACTTGAACAACTCGCATAATTCATGTATAAAGAGTAAATAATCACCAGGATTGATAGTTCCATCTCCAAAATAGCAGTTATTCATAACACATTCAACAATTTTAATAGGTATTTTAAAAGGAATACTTTTAGTAGGAGGATCTAAAATATCACAAGCATCATTACATATATCACATATGGGAGATAAAGTATCATCGGAGAAAATTTTCTACTCTAAAGCTGGGGAACTAAAAAGATCATTTTCATAAAAACTAGCTTCCCCAAGCTTAGACTTTTCAATAGTATTAGAAATTATGGTGTTCAAAGAATTCATGCTAATAACATTGCTATCTATATTATGCAAACAAACTTCCATAGGTTTTTTTATTTTCTCAGCAAAAGCATCATGTCCTAATTCAATATAAAGATTAAAGTTCTCTCACATTTTTGTTGTTTTCCATTAAGCCTAACTAGTAAAAATAAAAACAAGGAATAAGTAAAAAATAAGCATAACTAGTGAAAATACAAAAAGGAAACAAAAAGATATAAGCATATAAAGAAAATAACTTTGAGCACTCAGAGAGTATTTGAGTACCTTTTAACTTACCTCCCCGGCAATGGCTCTAGAAAAGAGCTTGATGTCTACGCATGCTTCTATTCCTGTAGACAGTGTTGGGCCTCCAAGTGTAGAGGTTTGTAGAACAACAGCAAGTGTCCCTTAAGTGGATCACCCAAGGTTTATCGAACTCAAGGAGGTAGAGGTCAAAGATATCCCTCTCAAGCAACCCTACAATTACGATACAAGAAGTCTCTCTTGTGTCCCCAACACAACTAATACAATTGTCAGTTGCATCGGTGCACTATTTCGACGAAGAGATAGTGAAATACAAGTAATAAGGAAGATGATAAGTGATAATAGCAATCTGAAATAAAGAAGGCAGCAAGCAAACATGTAGCAGAATTGATTGTAAACGGTATTTCAATGCTTAGAAACAAGACCTAGGGATTATACTTTCACTCTCTCAACAATAATAACATAATTCAATACATAAATATCATCTCTTCACTATGCTACTCCGAATCACTCTCTGGTTGGATAACGAACACCAATCATTGCGTAGGGCTATAAAAGCACTCCTTAGAGTCGCATTCCCCATCTAGGTAACCCCACACTATCAGATGAGTTCCCTAGATGGTTGCAGACAAACATCACAATTTCACAGGTTCATCTAACACAAATATATAAATCATGATAAACCACACACGGTGCACACACTGTCACCTTTACACTGTGGAACAGGGTGTCTCCGGAGATCTCAATAATAAAACCACCAGAGTAGCATCACAGATGAAGAATAACATCTACTTATTCAACTATATTACAAAGCTTATGATCACATAAAGATAGCACCATGGGAGAGAGAGATGAGAAACATAGCTACCGGCACAGCCCTCAGCCCCAGGGCAGAACTACTCTCTCCTCATCATGTGAGTAAGAACAGCGATGAAGATGGCGGAGGAGTCGATGGAGATGGCTTCGGGGGCACGTCCACCGTTCCGGCAGGGCGCCGGAGAGATTTCTGTGCACCAAAACCTGTCGGCGATGGGGGCGGAGCTATGAAACATTTCGTGGATGGAGGCTTGATATCTTAGGGTTTATGCCTCGGTAGGGGGGGTAATTAGGCGAAAGGGCGATGTCAGTGGGTGCCCAGGAGGACCACACCATGTGGTGGCGCGGGCAAGGTGGTGGTGGGGAACCACCACGTGTTGTGGCCACCTCAGAGGCCCCGTCCGGGTCTCTTACGGACTACGTGTACGTGACAGAATTATAAGTTCGTGGTATTTTGTTTCGTCCAATTTCGAGAATATTTCCAGAACAACTTTTCTGAAACCAAAAACAGTAGAAAATATGAACTAACTCTGTGGCATCTTGTCAATAGGTTAGTCCAGAAAACATCCGCAAAACGAAGGAAAACACGGAAAAACATAAATGTATTGGATAGAAAACAAGCATGGAGCATTAAAAATTATAGATACACTTGAGACGTATCATTTCCTGATAAGGATAGATCTGGTGCTTACTCTTTTGTTTATGACAAGTTCAAATCAAAACATACCACTTATAAGGCAAGCCGAATGTAACACCCTTCTAGGCTTACTCTTATTAAATTTGTTTTATCTTTATCTCTGTTTATTATATGTCAAATATTTTGCTCTCCAAAAAATTTCTTGGTAGTATCACGGCTATCATTAGGAGATATCATTTCAAGATATCATTAGGAAAAATTTCTTGGTTGACAGGGATAAAAGATGATAACACTTCAAGATATCATTGCTTAAGAGCTTGGGCAGATATTTGCACCGACAAGAAAAGTGAGGTTCTAGGTATTAGAAATTCGCTGGCCTTAAATCACAGCTTGATTCTTTCTGCAGCTTGGAGAATAGCTCAGGAACCAACTAGTAACCTTGCTCTTATTTTGAAGTCAAAATACCACGTTGACCCTTCTATTTGGAGAGCTAAATTCTAGTGGTCCGAAATCTGCTTTTTGGGCTACCATTTTAAAAGTGATACCTCTTTTGGAATATGCTTGTTTTACGTAAATCGTCGATGGCTCCGCTTCCATTTGGAGTACACCTTCATTTTATCGTTGGAAACATACTTATGATAAGTTGATTATTTAGAAGCCTCCTTATGTGTACCCAGCCACCAGTAAAGATCTTTGGAACCATAATCACAAGTCTTGGAATCAAAACCTTATAAATTCTTTTTTTTTTCAGCAGATGTAGCCTCGCAAATTTTGCAAACTCCTATTATTGATGATATAGAACAAGACTTGGAAACTGACTCCAGCAGGTACATTTTCAACAAAAAAGCGCCTACAAGTACTGTTTCTCCAAATTGCAGCTGCCCCAAAATCAGCGAGGTATCTCCTCAAGTCATCTGTTTACTGAACCAGGTCTGGTGTGAAAAAGGTATGATACCTAGAGTACAAACTTTTGAATGGAGGCTCTTAATAGGATTTAGCAACAGGTAAAAGAGCATGGTGTTTTTCTACTCGCATAAATTCCAATTGCTCTAGATATGGAGGAGTTGAGGATGAAATGCATTTATTTTTTCTCTGCCCTTTTGCGAAAGAAGCATGGTACTCTAGCACCTGGTTTATCAACGTCGAACTCCTCGATGATAGTAATCAGCTGCTGCCTGACATGATAGGCTTTCTATTATCTTCTAACCATCCATGCATGCCGGTCAAAATTCTTTATACCTTCCTTTGGTGACTTTGGAAAAGTGGAAGCGATTTTCTCTTCATTAAGATACAAATGCATCCAAAAAGAATTTTTTCTATGAAATCGGCTTTGCTGCAGGATAGTGCACTATATACGCAACAACTTAATCCACATATGCAGCGGGAACAAGCCCACGATGGAAAAAAATAACAAGCCCATCATGGATGCCGGACACCTCTGGAAGAAGGACACATTCTTTTTTCTGATGCAGCTTGGTCGCAGCTCCCGCTCCTGTGCCCCCAACGAGTCGGTCTTGGTGATTTTGTATAGTGGCACGGTCAACACGCGCAAAACGTCTACTCCCAGCTCGATCACCTCTGGTGTCGTTGCAGATCGAAGCTGAAGCTTTCGGTATGCTTCTTGTAGTAAAGGTGGCCGACTACCTGCATCTTCAAGATCCTCTCTTCAAAACGGATTCTTCAGTTTTGGTACAGGCAGCCGAGCGTCAGGACGTATCTTTGGCAGGTCCTTGGACGACCAGACATGTCATTTATGCGATTAGGACATCCGAAAGTTTGACTCAACTAGGATAGCTCATATTTCTAGAGCCTAAAATGATTCTATTATTCTACTATTATGAAAGCAATGGACCTATGGTATGCGATCCCACCATACAGGTTCCGGACCAACTCAGAATTACGATTCTAAGAACTTTGATTAACACACTCTCTATCCGAAAAAATCACGTTGGTCCCCCCTAATCTGATTTTGGTATGCACAACTGGTGAAAGCTTCAGTGCTGCGATCTGCTTCTTCTCAGCTTTTTCGGCGAGCCATAGAATTCTTTTCTCTAATTCTTGTTGTACAAATGCGGTGGCAAGAATGAACAACAATTAGATGCAATGTTACCGGTATATATGATTATTTTTATCATTTGGCGAAAGAGTTTGTGAAGGTTATATTTTGAACAGTTCCTACATGGGGAAAATAATATGGTCCCGAATTAGACTAGGCAAGTCACACGAGTGGGTTGTGATGCGGATTCTCGATGTAGCATAATTCCAAATTTGGTCCATAATTTACTAAAGACCACTTTATTATATTTTCATAAGTGTTACTCCCTTTTATCCTTGTGTAAAACCTTCTTTTGTAACTCATGATGTACTCTAGAAACCATGGTGGAACATTACATGATTTCTCTATTTTTGTTATAGCATGAGACCTTTTTATTAACTCCTAATAAGAGTTAACCGGTGCATGATATACATATCACACTCAACATAAAAAAAAACCATATGTTGTTTAATAACTTGTAGCATGCCATCATTTACATGGTTGTGACTCGCAAATTTGACCATTATCACATAATGGAATCTTATACATTGCCACAATTTTCAAAATGCAAATTTGACAATTGTGTTTGTATCGCAATGTTTCTGAATTTTTTAAATAAAAAACAATTATGCGATAAGTTCGTGAAACTTATTGGACCAATCCTGAGAATTATTTTTCATGCTTGTCGCCGAATTTAGAGAAATTTAATTCCATATATTGGTTAAGAAGTTCTACCATCTGATGATGTAATTCTATATCTCAAACAAGGTAGGCACATTTGATAACATTTATCTAGGAAGTAACATGGCATAAGCCCCTAAATGACCAAAGCCTTCCAAGGTACTCGTGTCAATACCATTTATTGATGGATGCAACATAATATATCTAGAACGAAATGCACACACTATCATATAATTTCTCCCGGTGCCTCACATTCCTAGGAAAAAAATCCAACATGGTTGTGACTCGCTATAGAAACAACATAGAGCATTTCCAATTAGGCTAGCTACCACCAACGAGTTTGCAACTACAATGACAGAGGGATTAGCATGACAGCCATAAGGGAGTATCAAGGATGAAAAGTACAATGATAGAGGAGGTAGCGATGGAGTATCATGTCAATTACAATGGAGCAGTTTCCTATGAGTTACAACATACATATAAATAATGCTACCCTATGTTTGTTAGGTACATAGAAAATAACATACATGTAACATGATAGGTAAGAAGTACAACGAAATTATTAGGATCCTTTTTGATAGCCCATATTTAGTTTACCATATGGATTCTGCCAGCCTCTGCCAACTCTTATTCCTCTAAATCATCTCTCTTCTTTTGTCGAGGACGTTAAGATCAATATAAAGGAGAGGGAGGGGAATGGCATTAGGGAGAACCAGGGAGATTAGAATCACATATTCATCTACAAGGAAACCTTAACACCTCAACCCCACATCAGCGCCGCAAGTGGCGTTGGAAAAAACTTACCGATGACACATTAGATGATGGGCTCATGAAGGACTGGGAGAGAAAAGTAACCAATTATATCCTAAGAATATGTTTAGCAAATAAGAACATCTGAACCAAGTTAGGTTATGGGTTACTGGTATTTAACTCTCTTGGTTTTACGCATGCGTTTCCAAAAAATACTTAAATTTGTTGTTACGTCTCCTTAAAAACCATGGATGTATTGGCCTCTAGCAGCCAATACATATATGGCAGGATATATTTTAGTTTAGATTTGCACCTTGTGAAGTGTTACTTAGTATTAAAAGCCAAAAGTTTCCTAGAATATTAATTGTTTTTCCTTTTAGAAGCAAAAACTTGTTTAAGTTAATAACTCACAGCCTAATACACATTCATTGTACTACTCAATATTTTGTAAGGTTATTGACCATGTACAGTAGAATACCTTATAGTGGAACTTAGAGGTGACAACCATACAACGAAATTGTTTTTTGCACTATCATACTGATAAGAAGACTATGGCCTGACCTGAAATTAACAATAAAAGAACATTAGGATAAATTCATCATAGAAGTATCGTCCAAGGACCCTCCTAAATTTGAAAAACGCGTGAGAAACAATGAAAATCAGTTGTAGCCGCAATGAACCTATCAACGTGAGAAGCGCATACAGTGTGCTAACTGTAAGACCTCCGACAGTAATTCATTTGGAGAATTATATAGATACAATCCTTTCTCGTCGCTAAAAATCGATCCCATGGACAAAATCCATACAAGGACATTAGACTTAATATACAATAGGAATACTTGGTCTAGTGTACAAAAACATGTACTCTTGGAACAGAACCTTTGTGAGACAAGAGCAACAGAAAGGTAGATGAAAGACTAATAACATCGGTAGGTATAACTACGAAATGCCAACATTACAAAGAAAACACCTTTCCTCTTGCAACTTTAAGTTATACGATGTTGTAAAGCCTGTTAGTTTATTCAAATACACTAGTGGAAAACGGGGCTTCTGCTCAGTGGCGAACACCTCTTTCGCCCCGGCTCGGCCACCACCCGGTGTAAAGGCTGCAGAGGTGGGGCCGGGGCGAGCAGGGCGCGTTGTGTGTGTGGGGGCGGGAGGGGAGGGGGTCTTTTGGCCAGGTGGTATTTTTCCCCGGTTTGAGCCACAAACCGGGGCTAAAGGCCCGCAACGAGCAGGGCGCGTTGTGGGGGAGTCTTTGGCCCCGGTTAGAGCCACCAACCGGGGCAAAAGACCCCCACCTGGATGGTCAGCAAAGTTGTTTCTGTATTTCTATATCGCCCTTTAGTTAATAATTTCAATTTCATTAAGAAAAACTAACCAAATAGATGGAAATTGAAAATTAATAGAATTCTTTTTTTCTTCAAATCCAAAAAAATTCTCTTTTTTTGTAAACCCTGCCATGCCAGCCCTCTCCACTCCTCATGCCACTAAGTTTTTGGTGTGGTGTGCTCACTTGTTTTTCCCTCCTATGCACAAGAGGTGTTCGATGAAATGGCCGAGAGCATAATGCCATCTGAGCTCGCAGAAAACAAACATATAATATTGCTAGACTATTGTGTAATAATGTATCAAACACTACTAGGAAAACAACTATAGGAGGAATCTGAAAAAAGATACCCGTGACGCACCAAATGATCGGTGCGTCACGGCTATGTACCCATGGCGCACCAAAGGTTGAAGGGCTTCGGTGCGTCACGCCTAAGGGCATAGCCGTGACGCACCAAACAAACGGTGCGTCACGGCTATAGGTGGGTGTTCGGTGGATACCATAGCCGTGGGGAAAGATAGCCGTGACGCACCATATGTTTGGTGCGTCACGGGTATTGCAATATCCGTGACACACCAAACATATGGTGCGTCACGGCTATGGTATCCACCGAAATTTTCCCTCCACACCCCCCCGGACCTCCTTTATAGTTTTGTCATGGAAGATTTCCATGTCTAAAAATCATCAAAAATAAATTCCTTATAGATGCACGGAGAGTTTAAGGTATACTTTTTTAACAAATTTTGAAATACGTATTTCGACTTTCTGAGCAAAAGTTCGTTAAAAAAAGTAAAATGGGCATAACTTTTTGCATACGATGTCGGAATTTAAAGTTCAATATACCAACGGAAACTAGAGAAAAAAAGGAATCCAACCTCACCAGCCTTCGGCATGTGAGAATTTTTTAGATTCTCCAAATTCCAAAAGGAAAAAAGTTATAGCCGTTTGAAGATTTTTGACTAGAAAATAAAAAAAATAAAAAAGATAGGCGTGACGCACCACATGTATGGTGCGTCACGGCTAAGTAAGATAGGCGTGACACACCACATGTATGGTGCGTCACGGCTAAGTCTGGGCAGAAATTTTCGAATTTCGAACCCGGGAGAGGCCACACCCCTATATATACTCCCCTTCCTCCTTCTTCCTCCACTCTTCTCCATTCCCTTCTCATTTCTTCTTTCTCCTTCCTCCACTCTCCATTCTCTCTTCTCCCTTCCTCCTCCTCCGACCACCACCACCACCACCACCACCACTACTACCACCACCACCACCACCACCCACTCCGGCGACCTCTACTCCGGCGACCACCTCCTCTCCGTTGACCTCCTCTCCGGTGACGTCCTCTCCGGTGACCTCCTCTCCGGCGACCATCTCTACTCCGGCGACCACCTCCTCTCCGGCGGCCTCCTCCACTACCACGACCACCTTCTCTCTGGCGGCCACCTCCACTCCGGCGACCACCTTCTCTCCGGCGGCCATCTCCACTCCGGCGGCCTCCCTGTTTTCGTTTTTCAAAATTTCAAAATTTTGTGCCGCCAGATCTGGATCTAGATCTAGACCTGGATCTGTCCCGCTTTTTTTTTTAAAATTTTGAAATCAATAGCCGTGACGAACCATACATGAGGTGCGCCACGGGTAACTAAAGATAGCCATGACGCACCAAACAGGCGGTGCGCCACGGGTAAACGAGATAGCCGTGACGCACCAAAAATAGGTGCGTCACGGCTATTTTAATAGGCGCGGCGTGATAGCCGTGACGCACCATGGTGCGTCACGGGTATGAAATTTGGTGCGTCACGCATTAGCGTTTTCCTAGTAGTGAAACCTGCATGGTTCATGTATTTGGATTAGTCCACCTCCGTTTTTCACATGTTTTGTATCAAAATCGGTATGAGGCGTATGAACTGGAGGATTTGTAGATATGTAGAACAGAACAAACGGTGTCGCCAGCATACAGCCCAACTGTGGCTCCTGAGTGCATATATATATGCATATCAAATGCACGGTCAGACGTATGCTGGCGAATCCGGATGATTTGTAATCGGTAGATGAGCTGAATGATGTATCAAACCTTTTTTGAAACCTTGAGGTATGTAGAATAAAACAATCGGTATCGCCAGCATACAATCCTACTGTGGCTCCTGAGTGCATATATGCATATCAAATGCACGGTAGGACGTATGCTGGCGAATCCGAAAGATTTGTATTCAGTCAATGAACAGAACGATGTATGAAAGGGACTCCGAGAGGTGGGCTATATATAGGCTTCTCTGGCTCACAAAGTGTTGTGCTAGGGTTTCAATCCAACGGTTAAAAGGCGCTCGAAAGAAACACCCCTGATCCAACGGCTCACAAGCCCTCGAAAGAAACACACCGTACCCCTGATCGAACGGCTCACAAGATCTCGAAAGAAACACACTCTTGATCCATCGACTCACAAGCGCTTGAAAGAAACACACGATCCGTGTGATTCTATTTGGTTGATCCCAACGAAACCGTAACCCTTCAGTCCCGGTTGGTAAAATGGGACGGGACTAAAGGGTCTGTTTCTTCCCACTATATATATGTATGCATTGCCACCATTTGCATAAACACATATAAACTCACCACTCTCCCATGGCTTCTACCGTACCCACTCTAACCTTCCTGCAGGCGGATGCTGAGCTTGATTCTTTCTGCAGCTTGGAGAATAGCTCAGGAACCAACTAGTAATCTTGCTCTTATTTTGAAGTCAAAATACCATGTTGACCCTTCTATTTGGAGAGCTAAATTCTAGTGGTCCGAAATATGCTTTTTGGGCTACCATTTTAAAAGTGAAACCTCTTTTGGAATATGCTTGTTTTACGTAAATCGTCGATGGCTCCGCTTCCATTTGGAGTACACATTCATTTTATTGTTGGAAACATACTTATGATAAGTTGATTATTTAGAAGCCTCCTTATGTGTACCCAGCCACCAGTAAAGATCTTTGGAACCATAATCACAAGTCTTGGAATCAAAACCTTATAAATTCTTTTTTTTCAACAGATGTAGCCTCGCAAATGCTAACTCCTATTATTGATGATATAGAACAAGACTTGGAAACTGACTCCAGCAGGTACATTTTCAATAAAAAGTGCCTACAAGTACTGTTTCTCCAAATTGCAGCTGCCCCAAAATCAGCGAGGTATCTCCTCCAGTCATCTGTTTACTGAACCATGTCTGGTGTGAAAAAGGTATGATACCTAGAGTACAAACTTTTGAATGGAGGCTCTTAATAGGATTTAGCAACAGGTAAAAGAGCATGGTGTTTTTCTACTCGCATAAATTCCAATTGCTCTAGATATGGAGGAGTTGAGGATGAAATGCATTTATTTTTTCTTTGCCTTTTTGCGAAAGAAGCATGGTACTCTAGCACCTGGTTTATCAACGTCGAACTCCTCGATGATAGTAATCAGCTGCTGCCTGACATGATAGGCTTTCTATTATCTTCTAACCATCAATGCATGCCGGTCAAAATTCTTTATACCTTCCTTTGGTGCCTTTGGAAAAGTGGAAGCGATTTTCTCTTCATTAAGATACAAATGCATCCAAAAAGAAATTTTTCTATGAAATCGGCTTTGCTGCAGGATAGTGCACTATATACGCAACAACTTAATCCACAGATGCAGCTGGAACAAGCCCACGATGAACAAAAATAACAAGCCCATCATGGACGCCGGACACCTCTGGAAGAAGGACACATTCTTTTTTCTGATGCAGCTTGGTCGCAGCTCCCGCTCCTGTGCCCCCAACGAGTCGGTCTTGGTGATTTTGTACAGTGGCACGGTCAACACGCGCAAAACGTCTACTCCCAGCTCGATCACCTCTGGTGTCGTCGAAGATCGAAGCTGAAGCTTTCGGTATGCTTCGTGTAGTAAAGGTGGCCGACTACCTGCATCTTCAAGATCCTCTCTTCTAAACGGAATCTTCAGTTTTGGTACAGGCAGCCGAGCGTCAGGACGTATCTTTGGCAGGTCCTTGGACGACCAGACATGTCATTTCCGCGATTAGGACATCCGGAAGTTTGACTCAACTAGGATAGCTCATATTTCTAGGGCCTAAAATTTCAAAGCTCACCACCAAGCTAAACTTGCTCTTCGCGTCCAAAACAAGACAATTTGTTCTAGGTGTTTGTCAGACCAAACTGGACGATGTCATGTCTGCTTGTCTCTTACAGCTGAGAGTGTTATCCCTCTCCAGCTCTCATATGTAAAATGTGCTTAAGGTTTATCAATACAAAGTAGAAGTTAAAAAAATGAAAGAAACTAATTGGATGAAATCCCCTACGATCGTAGAGGGATCGTTGTGGATAGTCTGGTTGCGTGGAAGCTTAAACTGTAGAGAAAGCTTGTTTAGAGCTAGTCCAGGACACTGCGGCTTATACCAAGAGTATATACGGAGTGAATAGTGGCTTAATTCTTTGGGTGTATTATTGAGCCTTCGGACGAGTATGTATAAAACTATAAGGGATCGACTTGGAATAGAAGACATGTTACGAAGAAATCCATCTCTATCATATATTTTCATAAGAGAACATACCATACTCTAACACTTTCAAGTACTATTGTAATCAATGTGTTAAAATTTGTTGTGTGATTGCATAACATATCATTGATATTTTAGACTTGACAGAAACTTATCTTTTAAAACACAATAATCATTCAAAATGGTAGTTTAGACAGTATCACAGTTTAATAAAATACAAATTTGACCCGTATGTTTGTATCACCATGAGAACTGAGTACTAGCTCAGTGGCGGTGGCAGCGAGTGCGCGCCCAGCCCACCCGGGTTCAAGTCTGAGTGAGGCCCGAATTAAAAGGGGTATTATCTAGCACGGAAAATTGCTGCTAAAGAGTCTCATCTTCTACCTAACAACGGACCTCCATGCGAGGGATCTGTCCCCCTTTGGTCAACGTTTTATTTGTATCACCATGTTAGTAGAATTTAGAAGATGTAACAATTATGCGACACGTCTGTGTAACTTATTGGACCAACCTCGACAATTAATTTTCATGCGGTTAGTCAAATTTCGAGAAATTTCATTCCATTGGAAGACATGAGCTAGAGGTGGAGAGAGAGTCTTGCGTTAATTTGCAAATGGAGGACAGGACACACAAGATCGACCTTGTGCAGGTCACACCTCTGCACATGTCCGTGGTGTGCTGATAGACTAGGGAAGGGCCTTGTGCAGGTGCACACCCGTGCACATGTGCCTCGATACCTTCGGCTCCTGTGTTTCTTCTATGCTGATAAACTAGAGAAGCGTGCAAGCTGAACTGTCTAGAATGAGATGAACCAACTGTTGGTAACTAGTTTAGACCTCCCGTAGAAGCTCTCCTGGTGCCTCCCATTCCCGCACTAATGGTTGACACCCTGCCGCAGCAGCCACAAGATAGAGCATTGCCAATTAGGCTAGCCACCACCAACGAGTTTGCAATTACATCCACAGAGTAGCAAGCGACTGTCTAGCAGTTTTTGTTACATTTTTTGAGCTGGATGTGGCCGGCTAGCACATATATAGCACATCTGAAGAAAGCTGCCTGCTGTCTTTTAGTTAAATAGTGGAGAAAAGATCAAGTAACTAAGGTTGGTAAGGAGTGTGAAGACATTAATTAGGAGCATCTCATTGATAGCCTTCATGGAGTTGGACCATGTAGAATATGCATCCCTTATATATCCATGGAGCTACTGTTAGCAGACAGAAAACGCCGGTTTAAGCGTAGAACAGTATCAACAAGTATCATGACGTTAGGAAGAAAATGGAAGTTTGACTAGTATAGCTGATTTCTAGGTCCACAATATTATGTGCATGAAGGATTAGAATCGGCATCCAAACATAGTGGAGCATTCACAATTTCATGTGTGCTATAAACTGACAAGGATTTGGTATGTAGCTTAAAACCTTATCGAGGTCTCTGGATTTTCCGCTCTCTAGATCAAAGCGCACGAATATTGCCTTCCACTCGACGAAAGACCCCCTACTCCTACCACCGGGCGACCTCTTTGTCGTTTCTGACGATGGAGTAGGGCGTGCACACAACCCCTCCAAATGAAAGCATTTTCGGTGATGGAGTTCAACTGTTGCGGAGTGGACGTGGCGCACAGCTTCCCACCTGGGTCGGCCCATTTTTTTTTTTCAATTTCATTTGTTAGAAAATGTCATATAACTTAAAATGTATATTTTTTAAATGGTGAACAAATTTTAACTTTGAAATATTTCAAACATGAACAATTCTTAAATTTGAACAATTTTTAATCTAGATGTTTTTTCATCTGAACAAATTTTAAATTTGAACAGTTTTTTATCCGAACAAATTTAAAATTTGATTTTTTTTTGAACATTTTAAAGTTTGAACAGTTTTCAGTTTTGAACAAAAAATAATAATTTTGAACAAAAAATTTCGGTGAACAAAAAGAAAGTAATAGAAAAGAAAATAAGAAAAAAAAGAAAAAAATGAGACAATAAAAACCTTAAAGAGAAGTTAGACACAAAACGTGTCATAACCTAATGGTTGTGCCCCTATCATTCTAGATGCCGAGTCCCAGGTTCGAATCCCCCTTCTCTCTTGTTTTCTCATTTTTCATATTAACGAGTAGTTAGTGGGACGGCCCGCTTCGAATTCCCACGTGGGCGAGTCGGAAGTAGTACTCACATTAAGCGGTACATAGTGGTTACGGGGCATTGCTCACCTTTCACATTAACATGGCTACCTTGTACGGCCGGGCCAAACAACAGATGGGTTGGCCCAATCCACCTCTTGATGCACGATATACTCAGACCAGAGTATGGTGCAGCCCCTCCCTCCGACGGGCAGCGGTATAGTAGCCTTCGTTTTTCTGTTTTCTTTTCTTTGTCTGTTTTTTGTCACTTTTATCGTGTTTTGTTTTAACCCTCTTATTTTCCGCATAAACATTACTATACATATTATCCAAGTCAAAAATATGTAAAAAAAAATCCTGTGAGTGTTTTCCAAACATATTTTGAATCCATGTTTCAAAATCGTGGCTAGTTTTTGGGTTTATTACTTATGATCCTTACTTTTTTTAGTTTTCCTAATTTTTAGCTCACTCGTTTATCTTTCCTCATTTTTACACCACTTCGCTCTTTCGAGACTTGCAGGCCGCTTTTTCGTCGGGTGAACTCATTTGACGGTTAGTTGGCTTGACTAGTGTGGTCGGTTTGGGGCACCGCACGAGTGGGCCCGCTAGAAATGCTGACAGGTAGGACCGGAGTAGGTCCATGGAAATAACAGATAGAAGAGATCAAGTAATAGGGTTGGTAAGAACCGTAAGTTCATATTAGGAGCCTCTTTGATAGCTTCTATAGAGTTATATCATGTGGGGCCTACAACCTTCTTCAACACTTCTTGCGTGAAATCATCTCCTTTCTTGTGATGGGTGTGAAGATCGATACAAATGAGAGGGAGGGAAGGGACTAGGGGAGAACAAGGGAGATCTACCTTAACCCCTCACATCTCACATCACCGTCCAACGTGTTGTCAGAAAACCCTTAAACTTGTGCCACATTTGCTGAACATGTTCATGAAGAAATATTGGCAGAAAAAACTACCCAATACCCAAAGAATGGGGCTAACTATACCCAAAAAAATATGTTTGATAGACTAAACCAGGTTAGGCTACGTGTTAATAGTTTAACTCTCTTTTACTGACTTATACATTTTAAAACAAACTTATCTCTCCCGGTGTTTCTCATATTTTACTATTTGTATTTTGATTCTCAATGAATTTTGTTTCTTAATTTGCACTAATATTGTTTCTTAACAACGTTTGAAAAGCCTACATCATGTTAGGCCTTTAACAACGGCGTGACGAGAAGATATAAGGTCACCCATGGATATATATGCCTTATGTTAGGGCTTTAACAACGTTTGAAAAGCTTACATCATGTTAGCTTTAGTATCAATACAATGAAGGGAGCCAAAAGAAATGGGTGTGCTTCACTGGAGGACTGCGATGACCTATCGTTCTCCCCTCGCGGCGCTACGCCCTAACAATGGGCGGATGAGCAACCCCCAAATTCCGATGATGATGGGTAGCCCAGGCCTCCTCGATGGGAGCCACATTACTAATGCCATGTCGTAGGTGGCTCCTAATTGCGAGGCGACGTCTACTAGCTCGGCGCCGATGGACACCCTTGTCCCATCTAGGAGGTCCAGGGGCATATAGCTCCATCATGATGTAAATATGAGTCAGGTGGGATGGCGACCCATGCATATATAAATTGGCCCGAAGGAAAGAGCTCAATTTATAACCTCAAAGAACACACACACACACACACACTTGCAAGCCGTTGGCCAATTCTCGTTTTCTAGCTTTTCGGTGATGGAGCTCAACTGTTGCAGAGTGGACCTGGTGCCTCACGGACCTTTCACATTTCCTGGGATATCTTTGTCTGGCTGGACCGAGCAAGTGTCTGGTTGGCCTAATCGACCTCTTGTTGCGAGATGCTCCCTCTAACGGACAGCGGCCCAGTACCCGGGGTTTTCCCGTTTTCTTTTCTTACTCTCTTTCTTTTGTACGTTCCTTTTTTCTATTTCTTATTTGTTTTGTTTTATCTCTCTTATTTTATTGCAAAAACATTACAATATATAGATATGTTATCCAAGTCAGGAATCTTTAAACGAAACCCATGAGTATTTTCCAAACATATTTTGAATCTAGGTTTCAAGACTCTCACTAGTTCTTTGAACATTGTGAACTTTTTTTCCCAGTATTGTGTACAATTTTATTGAACTCCATGAACATTTTCTCTCACTAGTAAATTTTTAAAAAACTGTGAACATTACTTTGAATCGATGGAAAATTCCTTAACTAGGTGAACCAATGTTTTTAAATGCACGAATGTATTTATAATATATATATGATTTATTAAAATATGATCATTTTGTAGTACCATTTTTATGTTTTTATAATTATTCTAATATAGTTAAGTGATTATGTAAATAAATTATGGTATTTTAATTAAAAAAATCATACCTCTGAGTGAGCTAGACCAAAGCCGCCCCACAATATGACATGCGGGTGATTCCTCTCTAGCCCTTGCTGCAAGTGATACATAGGAGAGCCTCGAGTATGGATCACCAAGAAAGGAAGGGGTGGTGTGCTTAGCCTTCTCTCGTATGATTCATGAAACCACAAAACTATAATCTGACAACCGCCACTTTGGAAAAAAAATCTAAATAGAGCAATGTAGGATATTGTTTTGAAGACCTAGTCCATATGAACTTAGAGGGGAAGTACATAAATGTTAATCAAATTTACTAATTTTCAGATAAATTATTTAAATTTTTGTACTTAACAGTTGATATGATAATATCACCATTAATTAACATGCATGCATAGTTTTCAGATTCCCGGGATTGTACAACTTGACGACCCAAATTGACCAGAATGATTCTACTAACTAGATTCTATTATTCTACTATTATGAAAGCAATGGACCTACGGTATGCGATCCCACCATACAGGTTCCGAACCAACTCAGAATTACGATTCTAAGAACTTTGATTAACACACTCTCTATCCGAAAATATCACGTTGGTCCCCCCTAATCTAATTTTGGTATGCACAACTAGTGAAAGCTTCAGTGCTGCGATATGCTTCTTCTCAGCTTTTTCGGCGAGCCATTGAATTCTTTTCTCTAATTCTTATTGTACAAATGCGGTGGCAAGAATGAACAACAATTAGATGCAATGTTACCGGTATATATGATTATTTTTATCATTTGGCGAAAGAGTTTGTGAAGGTTATAATTTGAACAGTTCCCACATGGGGAAAATAATATGGTCCCGAATTAGACTAGGCAAGTCACACCAGTGGGTTGTGATGAGGATTCTCGATGTAGCATAATTCAAAATTTGGTCCCTAATTTACTAAAGACCACTTTATTATATTTTCATAAGTGTTACTCCCTTTTATCCTTGTGTAAAACCTTCTTTTGTAACTCATGATGTACTCTAGAAACCATGGTGGAACATTACATGATTTCTCTATTTTTGTTATAGCATGAGACCTTTTTATTAACTCCTAATAAGAGTTAACCGGTGCATGATATACATATCACACTCAACATACAAAAAACCATATGTTGTTTAATAACTTGTAGCATGCCATCATTTACATGGTTGTGACTCGCAAATTTGACCATTGTCACATAATGGAATTTTATACATTGCCACAATTTTCAAAATGCAAATTTGACAATTTTGTTTGTATCACAATGTTTCTGAATTTTTTAAATAAAAAACAATTATGCGATAAGTTCGTGAAACTTATTGGACCAATCTTGAGAATTATTTTTCATGCTTGTCGCCGAATTTAGAGAAATTTAATTCCGTATATTGGTTAAGAAGTTCTACCATCTGATGATGTAATTCTATATCTCAAACAAGGTAGGCACATTTGATAACATTTATCTAGGAAGTAACATGGCATAAGCCCCTAAATGGCCAGAGCCTTCCAAGGTACTCGTGTCAATACCATTTATTGATGGATGCAACATAATATATCTAGAACGAAATGCACACACTATCATATAATTTCTCTCGGTGCCTCACATTCGTAGGAAAAAAATCCAACATGGTTGTGACTCGCTATAGAAACAACATAGAGCATTTCCAATTAGGCTAGCTACCACCAACGAGTTTGCAACTACAATGACAGAGGGATTAGCATGACAACCATAAGGCAGTATCAAGGATGAAAAGTAAAATGATAGAGGAGGTAGCGATGGAGTATCATGACAATTACAATGGAGCAGTTTCCTATGAGTTACCACATACATATAAATAATGCTACCCTATGTTTGTTAGGTACATAGAAAATAACATACATGTAACATGATAGGTAAGAAGTACAACTAAATTATTAGGATCCTTTTTGATAGCCCATATTTAGTTTACCATATGGAGTCTGCCAGCCTCTGCCAACTCTTATTCCTCTAAATCATCTCTCTTCTTTTGTCGAGGACGTTAAGATCAATATAAAGGAGAGGGAGGGGAATGGCATTAGGGAGAACCAGGGAGATTAGAATCACATATT
Source organism: Alopecurus myosuroides (assembly GCA_028641055.1). Lineage (NCBI taxonomy): Eukaryota > Viridiplantae > Streptophyta > Magnoliopsida > Poales > Poaceae > Alopecurus > Alopecurus myosuroides. The sequence goes on from CM054057.1 coordinate 127,032,576, forward strand.
CATCTACAAGGAAACCTTAACACCTCAACCCCACATCAGCGCCGCAAGTGGCGTTGGAAAAAACTTACCGATGTCACATTAGATGATGGGCTCATGAAGGACTGAGAGAGAAAAGTAACCAATTATATCCTAAGAATATGTTTAGCAAATAAGAACATCTGAACCAAGTTAGGTTATGGGTTACTGGTATTTAACTCTCTTGGTTTTACTCATGCGTTTCCAAAAAATACTTAAATTCGTTGTTACGTCTCCTTAAGAACCATGGATGTATTGGCCTCTAGCAGCCAATACAAATATGGCAGGATAGATTCTAGTTTAGATTTGCACCTTGTGAAGTGTTACTTAGTATTAAAAGCCAAAAGTTTCCTAGAATATTAATTGTTTTTCCTTTTAGAAGGAGAAACTTGTTTAAGTAAATAACTCACAGCCTAATACACACTCATTGTACTACTCAATATTTTGTAAGGTTATTGACCATGTACAATAGAATACCTTATAGTGGAACTCAGAGGTGACAACCATACAACGAAATTGTTTTTTGCACTATCATACTGATAAGAAGACTATGGCCTGACCTGAAATTAACACTAAAAGAACATTAGGATAAATTCATCATAGAAGTATCGTCCAAGGACCCTCCTAAATTTGAAAAACGCGTGATAAACAATGAAAATCAGTTGTAGCCGCAATGAACCTATCGACGTGAGAAGCGCATACAGTGTTCTAACTGTAAGACCTCCGACAGTAATTCATTCGGAGAATTATATAGATACAATCCTTTCTCGTCGCTAAAAATCGATCCCATGGACAAAATCCATACAAGGAAATTAGACTTAATATACAATAGGAATACATGGTCTAGTGTACAAAAACATGTACTCTTGGAACAGAACCTTTGTGAGACAAGAGCAACAGGAAGGTAGATGAAAGACTAATAACACCGGTAGGTATAACTATGAAATGCCAACATTACAAAGAAAACACCTTTCCTCTTGCAACTTTAAGTTATACGATGTTGTAAAGCATGTTAGTTTATTCAAATACACTAGTGGAAAACGGGGCTTTTTGCTCAGTGGCGAACACCTCTTTCCGCCCCGGCTCGGCCAACCACCCGGTGGAAAGGCTGCAGACACTACTAGAGATTTGCTTATAGCAGCATATCCTACCACAGGCGAAGACGAAAGTCGACGCGCCTGGGCTACTTAGCGCAGGCGAACAGGAGATATAAGCGCCTGGGGTAAGTCTTACCCCAGGCAAACAAATTACGGAAGCGACTGGGGTAAAGTTTGGCAGGGTACCCATCACCACCCCCTGGCACTCTTCCTTTACCCCAGGCGAATAGCGTACCTGTTCGCCTCCGGTATAACACATACCCCAGGCGAAAAACGTACCTCTGCGCCTGGGGTAAGCCCTCGTTGTTGCTGCAAAAAATGAGAAAACCTTTAGGACCGGTTTTTGATACAAACCGGTTCTAAAGGATCTGTCCCCTGGGCCCCCCTCCCTGCAGCAAATGGTCGCGAGGCCTTTCGGACCGGTTTGTCCTAAAGGCCTTGCGACCATTTGCTGCAGGGAGTGGGGCCCAGGGGACAGATCCTTTAGAACCGGTTTGTATGACAAACCGGTTCCAATGTCCTTAGCTCAATGCTTTTTATTCTAAGTGGTCACCAGATCACCCGCACCCGCACCCACACGCCGCCGTCGTCTCCCACGCCAGTGTCGAGGAGGAGCAGAGCAGGTCGCCGCCGCCCACTCCGTCGTCGCCCACTCCGTTGTCGTCGTTGCGGATCCAGGTCAGCCCCCCTCCATCCCAGCCCACTCCCTCCCGTCGTCGTTGTGGATCCAGAGGAAGCATATGCGCCTGCTCCTGGTGGCCGCGGTGCTCCTAGATTAGACGAATCTGAAATGGATTTAGTGAACCGGTTTTGTTGCCCATATGCAACAGATTAACAACAGGACCTATACAATATCTCATTGCATCACATCCTATGCATACACACTGGACTTCACTAATGATCAATTGGAGTTTATCCGTCAGCAATGTGTCAATGAGAATTACAAGACCATGAGTTTGCTGCTATCTTCAAAGAAATATCTTCAAATATGTGAACTGGATATTATCTTAATCACATTTCTACCTCCCTGATGGTGAATGAATTAAGATGGATAATAATCAGTGATAAAAGTTTCCGTAGAAACTTGTTTCATTGGTGACCAATGGTCTCAAGGGGGAAGGAATGTCAGGGAATGTAATAGGGGGGTTATTAGTGGTTTAGTAGCAGTGAGGGTATTATCGGTATTTCACCTAAGATTTTGTTTCCCATGTGGCTTCATAATGCTGGCAAAGCATCGGTTTCGTCACATGATGCTGCATTTCAGGAATCCACCTACAAGTGTTTCTTTGTTTTTGGATATTCCAATAAAGTAGATAGCCTTTCTGCATTTGTTTTGTGATAGGTAGGTGCTGTCATTTGTCTTTGTTTTGTGATAGCTAAGCTCCTCTAACCTCTATGTCTACTTTCTTAATTTAATAGAACATGGCTTGCAAAGTATGTCGGTCCCGATGTGCCGAAGGACGATTCACCGGGTCTTCTTTCATGCTTCAGCTCCACGACGGTGACCTTGATTCTTTGGTAATTAACAAACGATTCTTTTTATGTTAACTTGCAACTTGTGTTCTTTCATTTTACTATCCAGCTTAGATTGGTATGTTTCTTAACAAAAGATTCTTTTATATTTCTTTTTTAGATTGTACCATGCAATATTCGGGAAGAGTTCAACGAGTTAGTAGGCAATACCGTGGATTTCGATGTTCGAGTGAAGAAAGAAAGAAGACCTACTTCTACGGGGAACAATTGCAGGCTATCATCGCCACCTATAATTTAAGCGGATGTGATTACATTCACTTCTCTATGGCAGGACCGCAACCTCGTATCAAAATTGTGTATATGGGCGGGATTGCGAGCGAGGATGGCGGTAGTGAGGATGATATGGACACTGAGGATGGTATGGACGAGGAGGACCCATGGAAACATGTGGTGGTTGCTCAAAGAGCCAATCTTGGCGAGCTTGAGAAGGACCGTGTCCTTCAGAAACTCGCCCAGATAAATAGCTACATCGGGTCCCCTTTCGTGCATCGCATCACCAACACTAATGTCTCCAATGGACATGTCATGGTATGTTTCTTAACACTTTCTTATTCCTATAGTTGCTTATGTTATAATGTGGCCGGTATGTGACATTGTGCTTTTATTCTTTCTTGAAATTGTGTGTTCTCGAAAATACCTATGGCGGTAGCGGACAGTGCTGGCATGGAGAAATGTACCATTGGAGTACGCCGTGGAGAATCAGGAAATGTCACCGCAGTTCCGATCACCAGGGATAATGCTGATGGTCGCGTCATCCTCAACTCTCAAGCATCGAGGCAGTTCCATTCCGCAAGAGTTGGTATGGAGGCTGGCCGAGCTATTCTGATCACCATGAGGAATAGTGACATCCCCAACTTGGACAAGATCATGGTCATCAACTACATCAGCCCGCGCTAGATAGATGACGAGTTTGTTCAAATTAGAACAAATAATCATTTCCATCTGACTAACTACTGGATTTATTAGTATTATGGTTGTTTTCGAGATTATGTAATTTTGTTGAACTATGTGGTGATGATCGAGACTATGTGTTGATGATCGAGAATATTTCTGTTATGAAACTTAATTGTGTCATTTTGCTGTTATTCTGTCATTTTGATACTTATTTCTGTCAATTTCCTGTATTTCTGTTATTTTGGTTTCTTTTATATTTTGACACAGCAAAACCATACCCCAGGCGAACAGAATATAGTACCCCAGGCGCATCTGTACCACAGGCGCACAGTGCTTGTTCGCCACAGGTAAAAGTCTTACCCCAGGCGCACAAGGCCTATTCGCCTGGGGTATGCCAAGTTACCACAGGCGCATTTCGTAATTCGCCTGGGGTAAGCCATTACCGCTGGCGATATGGTCCCAGGCGAACCGAAATGCGCCTGTGGTAGGCCTTTTTGGTTCGCCTGGGGTAAGCTTTCCTCTAGTAGTGAGAGGTGGGGCCGGGGCGAGCAGGGCGCGTTGTGTGTGTGTGGGGGCGGGAGGGGGGGTCTTTTGGCCAGGTGGTATTTTTCCCCGGTTTGAGCCACAAACCGGGGCTAAAGGCCCGCAACAAGCAGGGTGCGTTGTGGGTGAGTCTTTGGCCCTAGTTAGAGCCACCAACCGGGGCAAAAGACCCCCACCTAGATGGTCAGCAAAGTTGTTTCTGTATTTCTATATCGCCCTTTAGTTAATAATTTCAATTTCATTAAGAAAAACTAACCAAATAGATGGAAATTGAAAATTAATAGAATTCTTTTTTCTTCAAATCCAAAAAAATTCTCTTTTTTTGTAAACCCTGCCATGCCAGCCCTCTCCACTCCTCATGCCACTAAGTTTGTGGTGTGGTGTGCTCACTTGTTTTTCCCTCCTATGCACAAGAGGTGTTCGATGAAATGGCTGAGATCATAATGCCATCTGAGCTCGCAGAAAACTAACATATAATATTGCTAGACTATTGTGTAATAATGTATCAAACACTACTAGGAAAACAGCTATAGGAGGAATCTGAAAAAAGATACCCGTGACGCACCAAATGATCAGTGCGTCACGGCTATGTACCCGTGGCGCACCAAAGGTTGAAGGGCTTCGGTGCGTCACGCCTAAGGGCATAGCCGTGACGCACCAAACAAACGGTGCGTCACGGCTATAGGTGGGTGTTCGGTGGATACCATAGCCGTGGGGAAAGATAGCCGTGACGCACCATATGTTTGGTGCGTCGCGGGTATTGCAATAGCCGTGACACACCAAACATATGGTGCGTCACGGCTATGGTATCCACCGAAATTTTCCCTCCACACCCCCCGGACCGCCTTTATAGTTTTGTCACGGAAGATTTCCATGTCTAAAAATCATCAAAAATAAATTCCTTATAGATGCACGGAGAGTTTAAGGTATATTTTTTTAACAAATTTTGAAATACGTATTTCGACTTTCTGAGCAAAAGTTCGTTAAAAAAAGTAAAATGGGCATAACTTTTGCATACGATGTCGGAATTTAAAGTTCAATATATCAACGGAAACTAGAGAAAAAAAGGAATCCAACCTCACTCGCCTTCGGCCTGTGAGCCTTTTTAGATTCTCCAGATTCCAAAAGGAAAAAAGTTATGGCCGCTTGAAGATTTTTGACTAGAAAATAAAAAAAATAAAAAAGATAGGCGTGACGTACCACATGTATGGTGCGTCACGGCTAAGTAAGATAGGCGTGACACACCACATGTATGGTGCGTCACGGCTAAGTCTGGGCAGAAATTTTCGAATTTCGAACCCGGGAGAGGCCACACCCCTATATATACTCCCCTTCCTCCTTCTTCCTCCACTCTTCTCCATTCCCTTCTCATTTCTTCTTTCTCCTTCCTCCACTCTCCATTCTCTCTTCTCCCTTCCTCCTCCTCCTACCACCACCACCACCACCACCACCACCCACTCCGGCGACCTCTACTCCGGCGACCACCTCCTCTCCGTTGACCTCCTCTCCGGTGACCTCCTCTCCGGCGACCATCTCTACTCCGGCGACCACCTCCTCTCCGGCGGCCTCCTCCTCTCCGGCGGCCTCCTCCACTACCACGACCACCTTCTCTCTGGCGGCCACCTCCACTCCGGCGACCACCTTCTCTCCGGCGGCCATCTCCACTCTGACGGCCTCCCTGTTTTCGTTTTTCAAAATTTCAAAATTTTGGGCGGCCAGATCTGGATCTAGATCTAGACCTGGATCTGTCCGCTTTTTTTTTTAAATTTCGAAATCAATAGTCGTGACGCACCATACATGAGGTGCGCCACGGGTAACTAAAGATAGCCGTGACACACCAAACAGGCGGTGCGCCACGGGTAAACGAGATAGACGTGACGCACCAAAAATAGGTGCGTCACGGCTATTTTAATAGGCGCGGCGTGATAGCCGTGACGCACCATGGTGCGTCACGGGTATGAAATTTGGTGCGTCACGCATTAGCGTTTTCCTAGTAGTGAAACCTGCATGGTTCATGTATTTGGATTAGTCCACCTCCGTTTTTCACATGTTTTGTATCAAAATCAGTATGGGGCGTATGAACTGGAGGATTTGTAGATATGTAGAACAAAACAAACGGTGTCGCCAGCATACAGCCCAACTGTGGCTCCTGAGTGCATATATATATATATGCATATCAAATGCACGGTCAGACGTATGCTGGCGAATCCGGATGATTTGTAATCGGTAGATGAACTGAATGATGTATCAAACCTTTTTTTGAAACCTTGAGGTATGTAGAATAAAATAATCGGTATCGTCATCATACAACCCTACCGTGGCTCCTGAGTGCATATATGCATATCAAATGCTCGGTAGGACGTATGCTGGAGAATCCGAAAGATTTGTATTCGGTCAATGAACAGAACGATGTATGAAAGGGACTCCGAGAGGTGGGCTATATATAGGGTCCTCTGGCTCACAAAGTGTTGTGCTAGGGTTTCAATCTAACGGTTAAAAGGCGCTCGAAAGAAACACCCCTGATCCAACAGCTCACAAGCGCTCGAAAGAAACACACCGTACCCCTGATCGAACGGCTCACAAGATCTCGAAAGAAACACACTCTTGATCCATCGACTCACAAGCGCTTGAAAGAAACACACGATCCGTGTGATTCTATTTGGTTGATCCCAACGAAACCGTAACCCTTCAGTCCCGGTTGGTAAAATGGGACGGGACTAAAGGGTCTGTTTCTTCTCACTATATATATGTATGCATTGCCACCATTTGCATAAACACATATAAACTCACCACTCTCCCATGGCTTCTACCGTACCCACTCTGACCTTCCTGCAGGCGGATGCTGAGCTTGATTCTTTCTGCAGCTTGGAGAATAGCTCAGGAACCAACTAGTAATCTTGCTCTTATTTTGAAGTCAAAATACCACGTTGACCCTTCTATTTGGAGAGCTAAATTCTAGTGGTCCGAAATATGCTTTTTGGGCTACCATTTTAAAAGTGAAACCTCTTTTGGAATATGCTTGTTTTACGTAAATCGTCGATGGCTCCGCTTCCATTTGGAGTACACCTTTATTTTATCATTGGAAACATACTTATGATAAGTTGATTATTTAGAAGCCTCCTTATGTGTACCCAGCCACCAGTAAAGATCTTTGGAACCATAATCACAAGTCTTGGAATCAAAACCTTATAAATTCTTTTTTTTCAACAGATGTAGCCTCGCAAATTTTGCAAACTCCTATTATTGATGATATAGATCAAGACTTGGAAACTGACTCCAGCAGGTACATTTTCAACACGCAGCTGCCCCAAAATAAGCGAGGTATCTCCTCCAGTCATCTGTTTACTGAACCATGTCTGGTGTGAAAAAGGTATGATACCTAGAGTACAAACTTTTGAATGGAGGCTCTTAATAGGATTTAGCAACAGGTAAAAGAGCATGGTGTTTTTCTACTCGCATAAATTCCAATTGCTCTAGATATGGAGGAGTTGAGGATGAAATGCATTTATTTTTTCTCTGCCCTTTTGCGAAAGAAGCATGGTACTCTAGCACCTGGTTTATCAACGTCGAACTCCTCGATGATAGTAATCAGCTGCTGCCTGACATGATAGGCTTTCTATTATCTTCTAACCATCCATGCATGCCGGTCAAAATTCTTTATACCTTCCTTTGGTGCCTTTGGAAAAGTGGAAGCGATTTTCTCTTCATTAAGATACAAATGCATCCAAAAAGAAAATTTTCTATGAAATCGGATTTGCTGCAGGATAGTGCACTATATACGCAACAACTTAATCCACAGATGCAGCTGGAACAAGCCCACGATGAACAAAAATAACAAGCCCATCATGGACGCCGGACACCTCTGGGAGAAGGACACATTCTTTTTTCTGATGCAGCTTGGTCGCAGCTCCCGCTCCTATGCCCCCAACGAGTCGGTCTTGGTGATTTTGTACAGTGGCACGGTCAACACGCGCAAAACGTCTACTCCCAGCTCGATCACCTCTGGTGTCGTCGCAGATCGAAGCTGAAGCTTTCGGTATGCTTCTTGTAGTAAAGGTGTCCGACTACCTGCATCTTCAAGATCCTCTCTTCTAAACGAATTCTTCAGTTTTGGTACAGGCAGCCGAGCGTCAGGACGTATCTTTGGCAGGTCCTTGGACGACCAGACATGTCATTTCCGCGATTAGGACATCCGGAAGTTTGACTCAACTAGGATAGCTCATATTTCTAGGGCCTAAAATTTCAAAGCTCACCACCAAGCTAAACTTGCTCTTCGCGCCCAAAACAAGACAATTTGTTCTAGGTGTTTGTCAGACCAAACTGGACGATGTCCTGTCTGCTTGTCTCTTTCAGCTGAGAGTGTTATCCCTCTCCAGCTCTCATATGTAAAATGTGCTTAAGGTTTATCAATACAAGGTAGAAGTTAAAAAAAATGAAAGAAACTAATTGGATGAAATCCCCTACGATCGTAGAGGGATCGCTGTGGATAGTCTGGTTGCGTGGAAGCTTAAACTGTAGAGAAAGCTTGTTTAGAGCTAGTCCAGGACACTGCGGCTTATACCAAGAGTATATACGGAGTGAATAGTGGCTTAATTCTTTGGGTGTATTATTGAGCCTTCGGACGAGTATGTATAAAACTATAAGGGATCGACTTGGAATAGAAGACATGTTACGAAGAAATCCATCTCTATCATATATTTTCATAAGAGAACATACCATACTCTAACACTTTCAAGTACTATTGTAATCAATGTGTTAAAATTTGTTGTGTGATTGCATAACATATCATTGATATTTTAGACTTGACAGAAACTTATCTTTTAAAACACAATAATCATTCAAAATGGTAGTTTAGACAGTATCACAGTTTAATAAAATACAAATTTGACCCGTATGTTTGTATCACCATGAGAACTGAGTACTAGCTCAGTGGCGGTGGCAGCGAGTGCGCGCCCAGCCCACCCGGGTTCAAGTCTGAGTGAGGCCCGAATTAAAAGGGGTATTATCTAGCACGGAAAATTGCTGCTAAAGAGTCTCATCTTCTACCTAACAACGGACCTCCATGCGAGGGATCTGTCCCCCTTTGGTCAACGTTTTATTTGTATCACCATGTTAGTAGAATTTAGAAGATGTAACAATTATGCGACACGTCTGTGTAACTTATTGGACCAACCTCGACAATTAATTTTCATGCGGTTAGTCAAATTTCGAGAAATTTCATTCCATTGGAAGACATGAGCTAGAGGTGGAGAGAGAGTCTTGCGTTAATTTGCAAATGGAGGACAGGACACACAAGATCGACCTTGTGCAGGTTCACACCTCTGCACATGTCCGTGGTGTGCTGATAGACTAGGGAAGGGCCTTGTGCAGGTGCACACCCGTGCACATGTGCCTCGATACCTTCGGCTCCTGTGTTTCTTCTATGCTGATAAACTAGAGAAGCGTGCAAGCTGAACTGTCTAGAATGAGATGAACCAACTGTTGGTAACTAGTTTAGACCTCCCGTAGAAGCTCTCCTGGTGCCTCCCATTCCCGCACTAATGGTTGACACCCTGCCGCAGCAGCCACAAGATAGAGCATTGCCAATTAGGCTAGCCACCACCAACGAGTTTGCAATTACATCCACAGAGTAGCAAGCGACTGTCTAGCAGTTTTTGTTACATTTTTTGAGCTGGATGTGGCCGGCTAGCACATATATAGCACATCTGAAGAAAGCTGCCTGCTGTCTTTTAGTTAAATAGTGGAGAAAAGATCAAGTAACTAAGGTTGGTAAGGAGTGTGAAGACATTAATTAGGAGCATCTCATTGATAGCCTTCATGGAGTTGGACCATGTAGAATATGCATCCCTTATATATCCATGGAGCTACTGTTAGCAGACAGAAAACGCCGGTTAAAGCGAGAACAGATATCAACAAGTATCAATGACGTAAGGAAGAAAATGGTAGTTTGACTAGTATAGCAGATTTCTAGGTCCACAATATTATGTGCATCAAGGATTAGAATCGGCATCCAAACATAGTGGAGCATTCACAATTTCATGTGTTGCTATAAACTGACAAGGATTTGGTATGTAGCTTAAAACTTATCGAGGTCTCTGGATTTTCCGCTCTCTAGATCAAAGCGCACGAATATTGCCTTCCACTCGAACGAAAGGGCCCCCTACTCCTACCACCGGGCGACCTCTTTGTCGTTTCTGACGATGAGTAGGGCTGTGCACACAACCCCTCCAAATGAAAGCATTTTCGGTGATGGAGTTCAACTGTTGCGGAGGGTGGACGTGGCGCACAGCTTCCCACCTGGGTCGGCCCATTTTTTTTTCTTTTCCAATTTCATTTGTTAGAAAATGTCATATAACTTAAAATGTATTTTTGAAATTGGTTGAACAATGTTAACTTGAAATATTTCAAACATGAACAATTCTTAAATTTGAACAATTTTTAATCTAGATGTTTTTTCATCTGAACAAATTTTAAATTTGAACAGTTTTTTATCCGAACAAATTAAAATTTGATTTTTTTTGAACATTTTAAAGTTTTGAACAGTTTTCAGTTTTGAACAAAAAATAATAATTTTGAACAAAAAAATTTCGGTGAACAAAAAGAAAGTAATAGAAAAGAAAATGAGAAAAAAAAAGAAAAAAAAAATGAGACAATAAAAACCTAAAGAGAAGTTAGACACAAAACGTGTCATACCTAATGGTTGTGCCCCTATCATTCTAGATGCCGAGTCCAGGTTCGAATCCCCCTTCTCTCTTGTTTTCTCATTTTTCATATTAACGAGTAGTTAGTGGGACGGCCCGCTTCGAATTCCCACGTGGGCGAGTCGGAAGAGTTCTCGCATTAAGCGGTACATATTGGTTACGGGGCATTGCTCACCTTTCACAATTAACATGGCTACCTTGTACGGCGGGCCAAACAACAGATGGGTTGGCCCAATCCACCTCTTGATGCACGATATACTCAGACCAGAGTATGGTGCAGCCCCTCCCTCCGACGGGCAGCGGTATAGTAGCCTTCGTTTTTCTGTTTTCTTTTCTTTGTCTGTTTTTTGTCACTTTTATCGTGTTTTGTTTTAACCCTCTTATTTTCCGCATAAACATTACTATACATATTATCCAAGTCAAAATATGTAAAAAAAAATCATGTGAGTGTTTTCCAAACATATTTTGAATCCATGTTTCAAAATCGTGGCTAGTTTTTGGGTTTATTACTTATGATCCTTACTTTTTTTAGGTTTCCTAATTTTTAGCTCACTCGTTTATCTTTCCTCATTTTTACAACCACTTCGCTCTTTCGAGACTTGCAGGCCGCTTTTTCGTCGGGTGAACTCATTTGACGGTTAGTTGGCTTGACTAGTGTGGTCGGTTTGGGGGCACCGCACGAGTGGGCCCGCTAGAAATGCTGACGGGTAGGGCCGGAGTAGGCCCATGGAAATAACAGATATAAGAGATCAAGTAATAGGGTTGGTAAGAAACGTAAATTCATATTAGGAGCCTCTTTGATAGCTTCTATAGAGTTATATCATGTGGGGCCTACAACCTTCTTCAACACTTCTTACGTGAAATCATCTCCTTTCTTGTGATGGGTGTGAAGATCGATACAAATGAGAGGGAGGGAAGGGACTAGGGGAGAACAAGGGAGATCTACCTTAACCCCTCACATCTCACATCACCGTCCAACGTGTTGTCAGAAAACCCTTAAACTTGTGCCACATTTGCTGAACATGTTCATGAAGAAATATTGGCAGAAAAAACTACCCAATACACAAAGAATGGGGCTAACTATACCCAAAAAAATATGTTTGATAGATAAGCATCTAAACCAGGTTAGGCTACGTGTTAATAGTTTAACTCTCTTTTTCTGACTTATACATTTCAAAACAAACTTATCTCTCCCGGTGTTTCTCATATTTTACTATTTGTATTTTGATTCTCAATGAATTTTGTTTCTTAATTTGCACTAATATTGTTTCTTAACAACGTTTGAAAAGCCTACATCATGTTAGGCCTTTAACAACGGCTTGACGAGAAGATATAAGGTCACCCATGGATATATATGCCTTATGTTAGGGCTTTAACAACGTTTGAAAAGCCTACATCATGTTAGCTTTAGTATCAATACAATGAAGGGCGCCAAAAGAAATGGGTGTGCTTCACTGGAGGACTGCGATGACCTATCGTGCTCCCCTCGCGGCGCTACGCCCTAACAATGGGCGGATGAGCAACCCCCAAATTCCGATGATGATGGGTAGCCCAGGCCTCCTCGATGGGAGCCACATTACTAATGCCATGTCGTAGGTGGCTCCTAATTGCGAGGCGACGTCTACTAGCTCGGCGCCGATGGACACCCTTGTCCCATCTAGGAGGGCCAGGGGCTTGTAGCTCCATCATGATGTAAATATGAGTCAGGTGGGATGGCGACCCATGCATATATAAATTGGCCCGAAGGAAAGAGCTCAATTTATAACCTCAAAGAACACACACACACACACACACACACACACACACACACACACACACACACACACACACACTTGCAAGCCGTTGGCCAATTCTCGTTTTCTAGCTTTTCGGTGATGGAGCTCAACTGTTGCAGAGTGGACCTGGTGCCTCACGGACCTTTCACATTTCCTGGGATATCTTTGTCTGGCTGGACCGAGCAAGTGTCTGGTTGGCCTAATCGACCTCTTGTTGCGAGATGCTCCCTCTAACGGACAGCGGCCCAGTATCCGGGGTTTTCCCGTTTTCTTTTCTTACTCTCTTTCTTTTGTACGTTCCGTTTTTCTATTTCTTTTTTGTTTTGTTTTATCTCTCTTATTTTATTGCAAAAACATTACAATATATAGATATGTTATCCAAGTCGGGAATCTTTAAACGAAACCCGTGAGTATTTTCCAAACATATTTTGAATCTAGGTTTCAAGACTCTCACTAGTTCTTTGAACATTGTGAACTTTTTTTTTCCAGTATTGTGTACAATTTTATTGAACTCCATGAACATTTTCTCTCACTAGTAAATTTTTAAAAACTGTGAACATTACTTTGAATCGATGGAAAATTCCTTAACTAGGTGAACCAATGTTTTTAAATGCACGAATGTATTTATAATATATATATGATTTATTAAAATATGATCATTTTTTATTACCATTTTCATGTTTTTATAATTATTCTAATATAGAAAGTGATTATGTAAATAAATTATGGTATTTTAATTAAAAAAATCATACCTCTGAGTGAGCTAGACCAAAGCCGCCGCACAAGATGACATGCGGGTGATTCCTCTCTATCCCTTGCTGCAAGTGATACATAGGAGAGCCTCGAGTATGGATCACCAAGAAAGGAAGGGGTGGTGTGCTTAGCCTTCTCTCGTATGATTCATGAAACCACAAAACAATAATCTGACAACCGCCACTCTGGGAAAAAAATCTAAATAGAGCAATGTAGGATATTGCTTTGAAGACCTAGTCCATATGAACTTAGATAGAGGGGAAGTACATAAATGTTAATAAAATTTACTAATTTTCAGATAAATTATTTAAATTTTTGTACTTAACAGTTGATATGATAATATCACCATTAATTAGCATGCATGCATAGTTTTCAGATTCCCGGGATTGTACAACTTAATGACCCAAATTGACCAGAATGATTCTACTAACTAGATTCTATTATTCTACTATTATGAAAGCAATGGACCTACGGTATGCGATCCCACCATACAGGTTCCGAACCAACTCAGAATTACGATTCTAAGAACTTTGATTAACGCACTCTCTATCCGAAAAAATCACGTTGGTCCCCCCTAATCTAATTTTGGTATGCACAACTGGTGAAAGCTTCAGTGCTGCGATCTGCTTCTTCTCAGCTTTTTCGGCAAGCCATAGAATTCTTTTCTCTAATTCTTATTGTACAAATGCAGTGGCAAGAATGAACAACAATTAGATGCAATGTTACCGGTATATATGATTATTTTTATCATTTGGCGAAAGAGTTTGTGGAGGTTATATTTTGAACAGTTCCCACATGGGGAAAATAATATGGTCCCGAATTAGACTAGGCAAGTCACACCAGTGGGTTGTGATGAGGATTCTCGATGTAGCATAATTCCAAATTTGGTCCATAATTTACTAAAGACCACTTTATTATATTTTCATAAGTGTTACTCCCTTTTATCCTTGTGTAAAACCTTCTTTTGTAACTCATGATCTACTCTAGAAACCATGGTGGAACATTACATGATTTCTCTATTTTTGTTATCGCATGAGACCTTTTTATTAACTCCTAATAAGAGTTAACCGGTGCATGATATACATATCACACTCAACATAAAAAAAACCATATGTTGTTTAATAACTTGTAGCATGCCATCATTTACATGGTTGTGACTCGCAAATTTGACCATTGTCACATAATGGAATTTTATACATTGCCACAATTTTCAAAATGCAAATTTGACAATTGTGTTTGTATCACAATGTTTCTGAATTTTTTAAATAAAAAACAATTATGCGATAAGTTCGTGAAACTTATTGGACCAATCTTGAGAATTATTTTTCATGCTTGTCGCCGAATTTAGAGAAATTTAATTCCATATATTGGTTAAGAAGTTCTTACATCTGATGATGTAATTCTATATCTCAAACAAGGTAGGCACATTTGATAACATTTATCTAGGAAGTAACATGGCATAAGCCCCTAAATGATCAGAGCCTTCCAAGGTACTCGTGTCAATACCATTTATTGATGGATGCAACATAATATATCTAGAACGAAATGCACACACTATCATATAATTTCTCTCGGTGCCTCACATTCCTTGGGAAAAAATCCAACATGGTTGTGACTCGCTATAGAAACAACATAGAGCATTTCCAATTAGGCTAGCTACCACCAACGAGTTTGCAACTACAATGACAGAGGGATTAGCATGACAACCATAAGGGAGTATCAAGGATGAAAAGTACAATGATAGAGGAGGTAGCGATGGAGTATCATGACAATTACAATAGAGCAGTTTCCTATGAGTTACCACATACATATAAATAATGCTACCCTATGTTTGTTAGGTACATAGAAAATAACATACATGTAACATGATAGGTAAGAAGTACAACGAAATTATTAGCATCCTTTTTGATAGCCCATATTTAGTTTACCATATGGAGTCTGCCAGCCTCTGCCAACTCTTATTCCTCTAAATCATCTATCTTCTTTTGTCGAGGACGTTAAGATCAATATAAAGGAGAGGGAGGGGAATGGCATTAGGGAGAACCAGGGAGATTAGAATCACATATTCATCTACAAGGAAACCTTAACACCTCAACCCCACATCAGCGCCGCAAGTGGCGTTGGAAAAATTTACCGATGTCACATTAGATGATGGGCTCATGAAGGACTGGGAGAGAAAAGTAACCAATTATATCCTAAGAATATGTTTCGCAAATAAGAACATCTGAACCAAGTTAGGTTATGGGTTACTGGTATTTAACTCTCTTGGTTTTACTCATGCGTTTCCAAAAAATACTTAAATATGTTGTTACGTCTCCTTAAAAACCATGGATGTATTGGCCTCTAGCAGCCAATACATATATGGCAGGATAGATTCTAGTTTAGATTTGCACCTTGTGAAGTGTTACTTAGTATTAAAAGCCAAAAGTTTCCTAGAATATTAATTGTTTTTCCTTTTAGAAGCAGAAACTTGTTTAAGTAAATAACTCACTGCCTAATACACATTCATTGTACTACTCAATATTTTGTAAGGTTATTGACCATGTACAGTAGAATACCTTATAGTGGAACTCAGAGGTGACAACCATACGACGAAATTGTTTTTTGCACTATCATACTGATAAGAAGACTATGGCCTGAACTGAAATTAACACTAAAAGAACATTAGGATAAATTCATCATAGAAGTATCATCCAAGGACCCTCCTAAATTTGAAAAACGCGTGAGAAACAATGAAAATCAGTTGTAGCTGCAATGAACCTATCAACGTGAGAAGCGCATACAGTGTGCTAACTGTAAGACCTCCGATAGTAATTCATTCGGAGAATTATATAGATACAATCCTTTCTCGTCGCTAAAAATCGATCCCATGGACAAAATCCATACAAGGACATTAGACTTAATATACAATAGGAATACATGGTCTAGTGTACAAAAACATGTACTCTTGGAACAGAACCTTTGTGAGACAAGAGTACCAGGAAGGTAGATGAAAGACTAATAACACCGGTAGGTATAACTATGAAATGCCAACATTACAAAGAAAACACCTTTCCTCTTGCAACTTTAAGTTATGCGATGTTGTAAAGCCTGTTAGTTTATTCAAATACACTAGTGGAAAACGGGGCTTTTGCTCAGTGGCGAACACCTCTTTCCGCCCCGGCTCGGCCACCACCCGGTGAAAAGGCTGCAGAGGTGGGGCCAGGGCGAGCAGGGCGCGTTGTGTGTGTGTGGGGGCGGGAGGGGGGAGGGGTCTTTTGGCCAGGTGGTATTTTTCCCCGGTTTGAGCCACAAACCGGGGCTAAAGGCCCGCAACGAGCAGGGCGCGTTGTGGGGGAGTCTTTGGCCCCGGTTAGAGCCACCAACCGGGGCAAAAGACCCCCACCTAGATGGTCAGCAAAGTTGTAATTTCAATTTCATTAGGAAAAACTAACCAAATAAATGGAAATTGAAAATTAATAAAATTCTTTTTTCTTCAAATCCAAAAAATTTCTCTTTTTTTTAAACCCTGCCATGCCAGCCCTCTCCACTCCTCATGCCACTAAGTTTTTGGTGTGGTGTGCTCACTTGTTTTTCCCTCCTATGCACAAGAGGTGTTCGATGAAATGGCTGAGAGCATAATGCCATCTGAGCTCGCAGAAAACAAATATATAATATTGGTAGACTATTGTGTAATAATGTATCAAACACTACTAGGAAAACAGCTATAGGAGGAATCTGAAAAAGATACCCGTGACGCACCAAATGATCGGTGCGTCACGGCTATGTACCCGTGGCGCACCAAACGTTCAAGGGCTTCGGTGCGTCACGCCTAAGGGCATAGCCGTGATGCACCAAACAAACGGTGCGTCACGCCTAAGGTATATTTTTTTAACAAATTTTGAAATACTATTTCGACTTCTGAGCAAAAGTTCGTTAAAAAAAGTAAAATGGGCATAACTTTTGCATACGATGTCGGAATCTAAAGTTCAATATACCAACGGAAACTAGAGAAAAAAAGGAATCCAACCTCACTCGCCTTCGGCCTGTGAGCCTTTTTTAGATTCTCCAAATTCCGAAAGGAAAAAAAGTTATGGCCGTTTGAAGATTTTCGACTAGAAAATAAAAAAAATAAAAAAAGATAAAAGATAGGCGTGACGCACCACATGTATGGTGTGTCACGGCTAAGTCTGGGCAGAAATTTTCGAATTTCGAACCCGGGAGAGGCCACACCCCTAAATATACTCCACTTCCTCCTTCTTCCTCCACTCTTCTCCATTCCCTTCTCATTTCTTCTTTCTCCTTCCTCCACTCTCCATTCTCTCTTCTCCCTTCCTCCTGCTCCCACCACCACCACCACCAACACCACCACCACCACCACGACCACCACCACCACCACCACCCACTCCGGCGATCTCTACTCCGGTGACCACCACCTCTCCGTTGACCTCCTCTCTGGTGACGTCCTCTCCGGTGACCTCCTCTCCGGCGACCATGTCTACTCCGGCGACCACCTCCTCTCCGGCGGCCTCCTCCAGTACCACGACCACCTTCTCTCCGACGGCCACCTCCACTCCGGCGACCACCTTCTCTCCGGCGGCCACCTCCACTCCGGCGACCACCTTCTCTCCGGCGGCCATCTCCCTTTGGGCAGCCAGATCTGGATCTAGATATAGATCTGGATCTGTCCCGCTTTTTTTTTATTTCGAAATCAATCGCCGTGACGCACCATACATGAGGTGCGCCACGGGTAACTAAAGATAGCCGTGACGCACCAAACAGGTGGTGCGCCACGGGTAAATGAGATAGCCGTGACGCACCAAAAATAGGTGCGTCACGGCTATTTTAATATGCGCGGCATGATAACCGTGACGCACCATGGTGCGTCACGGGTATGAAATTTGGTGCGTCACGCATTAGCGTTTTCCTAGTAGTGAAACCTGCATGGTTCATGTAGTTGGATTAGTCCACCTCCGTTTTTCACATGTTTTGTATCAAAATCAGTATGGGGCGTATGAACTTGAGGATTTGTAGATATCTAGAACAAAACAAACGGTGTCGCCAGCATACAGCCCGACTGTGGCTCCTGAGTGCATATATATATGCATATCAAATGCACGGTCAGACGTATGCTGGCGAATCCGGATGATTTGTAGTCGGTAGATGAACTGAATGATGTATCAAACCTTTCTTGAAACCTTGAGGTATGTAGAATAAAACAATCGGTATCGCCAGCATACAGCCCTACCGTGGCTTCTGAGTGCATATATGCATATCAAATGCACGGTAGGACATATGCTGGCGAATCCGAAAGATTTGTATTCGGTCGATGAACAGAACGATGTATGAAAGGGACTCCGAGAGGTGGGCTATATATAGGGTCCTTTGGCTCACAAAGTGTTGTGCTAGGGTTTGAATCCAACGTTTAAAAGGCGCTCGAAAGAAACACCCCTGATCCAACGGCTTACAAGCGCTCGAAAGAAACACACCGTACCCCTGATCGAACGGCTCACAAGATCTCGAAAGAAACAAACTCTTGATCCATCGACTCACAAGAGCTTGAAAGAAACACACGATCCGTGTGATTATATTTGATTGATCCCAACGAAACCGTAACCCTTCAGTCCCGGTTGGTAAAATGGGACGGGACTAAAGGGTCTGTTTCTTCTCACTATATATATGTATGCATTGCCACCATTTGCATAAACACATATAAACTCACCACTCTCCCATGGCTTCTACCGTACCCACTCTAACCTTCCTGCATGCGGATGCTGAGCGCCAGAGGAGTGTCGGTCCCTCCTGTTCCTCAAGGTGTGGCGCGTCGGACGGCCATCACAAACCACTACTACCACGAGCTCACGCTGGAGCAGCGGAGGAATCCCAGTTGGAATCCCGACTACCGTCCTACTTGGGACGCCTTCTTCATTAATCGACTTGAGAGTGCGCTCGCCAGGTATAAGGAGAACGGCACGCCTCCTTCAAACTTCAACGAGGCCGATCGTCAGCTGTGGTGGGGTGGCGGACGAACTCTTCAGAGCGTCATGAACTACATTAGGGCCAGCGTGAGCTACCCTGCCTGCGCTACCCTCACTCCCAGTCCTGTCGTCATGATCTTCCGAGGGAGTCTAGAGCATCGTCCGATGATAGTGACGACGACGGCGACGACTACGACGACTACGAGTTGGAGTACTATAGGCCTAGATAGGAGTATGATTAGCATATCAAATTCACTCTTGGCTTTATGTACTGCCTTGTTTATGTAGATCTATATTCTCCGTTTAGGTTTAGATCCACTCTTGCCATTATGTATTGCCTTGTTTATCTATCTAGATGTACCGGCCTGTTCCCTAACGTTAGCTCTTGTGAGTCGTCGTATCAGGGTGCGTTTCTTTCTAGCTCTTCTGAGCCGTTATTTATAGCGTATTATTTTATTAAAAACAGAAAACAGACGCGCTAGCTCGCCGTAGTTCGCCTCCGTTGGGGGTGCTGGCAGCGCAAGAGCTTCGACCAAGGCGCAGTGCTTCAGCCAGGGCCCTGCAGGCCCAAATCTGGGTTAGGGCATGTTGGGCTCCACCCTGCTACCTAGTTGAACTACTGAGCAAGGCCAGGACTGGAGTGGTGGCGATGACACCGCGTCTACTGCTGCGTGGTGGCGATAGGAGCTTTGCGGACCTATCCGGGTCCGGCTGGGCCGGTGATGCCGAGTTGGAGGGTAGAGCTGGCAGTGGCCTACGTCCAGCAGCATAGCGATGGAGACTTCACGGGCCTTTCCAAGGGCTCGACCGGGCCTGCTCGGCCTGGTGTGTCTTCGTTGCCGTGTCCGGTCGGCACCCTCCGATGGCGGTGGAGGAAGCCCTCCAGGCGGTTGTGCTGTTGCCGCCCTCCGGCTCCATTGGTGGTCTAGTGTGCTCTTGCGTGATGCGTCCAGTCGGCTACCGGCTACGGCGGTGGAGGCTGTTCCCTCCCGCGTGAGTGTGGTAGTGCCGCTCCTTGTCTACGGCGTGTTCTTCTCAGTTTGGCCAGTCGTGCGTGGTGCTTGCCATGGTGATACAACGATGGTGACTGCAACTCTGAGGTGACGGTTGGTGGGTGGCAAGTTCGGTGGAGCACCATGAATTCTCCGGCAAGGTGGTTTTTTGGTTTGGGGGGGGGGGGTGGGTCGGGAGATATCGCTGTCATCTTGACACAGACGTGGTGACACTTGTGAGTGTCGCCTCTCCTTCTTGAAGGGTTCCGGGTGTACCTCTTCCCCACTTCGGGTAACGTACCGGGGGAAACCCTAGGACTAGTCCGGGCCTTCCTTCTTGGAGGTGTTGTTTGGTACGCGGAGATTCAGAGTGTGAGGAGTGTGGTGGGGTGTCTCCGGAGAGGCCGCAACGGTTGCAAGTCATTGTTGTTTTCGTTGATCCGCTAGTGTCGGCATTGTTCTCATCTTTTCTTTTTATTTTCTTTTCGTCATGTTTGTGGTGTTTGCCCCGGTTTGCAAGTTGTACGGTGTGGTTGCTATATTAATATAGCGGGGCAAAAGCCTATTTCGTCTGAATCAACGAAAGGGTTAACAATTAGCTAGGTTTATTGTTCCCGGATCAAGAAAGGGAATCCAATGAAGTACTGTCCGCATAATCCTAGTGTCGACAACAGTCTGAATTTATTCAGACAGTTTCAGTTAGTATTGATTCAGTTAACTTGTAGCTGAATAGAAGGGACTTGCATCACGAGCTTTGTTCGTGATTTGTCCTGGTTTGTAGCTAGACTAGTTCGTTGCCTTGACTTCTTTATGAGTAAAAGCTTTAGCGACCATCGTAAGCACTTAACAGTGGTAAGATAAGATGTTCTTGTCCTGTGTATGAGTAAAATTTGATCAAGAATTTCTGAGTGCACACCTGTGTCAAGGACAGTAGGTTCTTGTCCAGCAGTGAAGGTATCAGATTCCTTGAAAGTGATCTCTCCAGGGATTTCTATCCCAAACAAATACAGCTGAAATTGTCAAATATTCAGTTGACAGGTCAATTCAACCTAACCATGTCAAAAATGATGATGCAAATCACGCTCACATGAACCTGCAGGCTCCGTAGGCTTTACCTTCCTGATCTTCGCTTTGATCTTTCCATCAGATCCGATCACACAGCAGGATATCGAACAGCTGCCCCGAAGCCATCTCCGGCACGGATCCACCAACTATAATGATCTTTCTTGTGGCTGCCACGTCGACAGCATTGATACCGACGGCGACCCTCATGCCCATCTTTATGTTGAATCCAGGCAGCATTGCTTTGGGCAAGGATCCAGAATCCAGGCAGCATTGCTTTGAGCAACTTCATACCCAAGATCCGCCATTCTGGAATACAAGAGCAATGCTTTCCCTGCATCACCTTGTAAATAAGATTCCAGAGTCCATCTAGACAGTGAGCTCCAGGGGCCCCTCTCAGCAACACACCTGTACAGAACTGTTGCCTGAGACAATTATCAGTATGTCTCTATCAGTATTATAATAACAAACTAATATCATTGAACCAAATCAACAGCTTGATCTGCCACAACAGAGTATTTTGTCTTCAATCTTTAAACTGGAAGCCATTTCTTTATTTACTAGTAGAGCCCATCAATTACAAACAGAAAGGTGACAAAGGGAAAATGCAATGTAAACCTTAAGATGGTTGGCACAGTAAGATGCACATGCCACGCTTTGTTTTTCAAACAGGGGAACCGCAGCTGCTCCACAACATCTGTTATTGAACCGTGAAACTGCAGGCTTTGCAGTATTTTAGAAGACAGCTATATCACGCAATATCAACACTTCCATACAAATAAATTTTCTTATGCTTATGTTGTTCTGCAAAATAAAATTGGCTTCAGATGTCTTGCTGTCTTAGCCTACTGTAATGATCCATGTGAGAATATGAAGAAATTGATTGGATACTCATTAACAAGCTGAACTACTTTTTTTTTTTACTTTGATCATTAAACCATGACTCATTAACAACCAATTGATTGAATTTTAATTGTTGTTGTATGAACCCAGATGCCACTACGGAAAACCAGCCGACATGATGAAGGGTAGCTTGCTTGTTCAAGCAGAAATGATATGCAAGCTGAAACAATGTGCAGACATCATGAGGGCCGATAACATGAGGCGGCCGGTTCTGGGACTTGTCAAAGGTTAGAGTGCAGCTCAAGTTGGTGATCCACTCAAGCTGATATTTGATCTAATTGCGCAAGCTGGAGCTTTGGAGCTGATTGTTTCCAGCAAACTCAATTCAGATAGCAAACCCTAGCCGCCGGACGCCGGCAACCACCTCCTCGACCTCCTCCCCTCGCTGCCGCCGGTGTGCACTGCCGGGAAAATCCCGTGCAGCTGCGGGTGGCAGGGGGCTCTCCTTGTGTGGCATGCGGGGGATCGGAGACTTCGGCTTGGCGGTCCAGATCGGATGCGGGCGCCGGGGCGGCGGCCCCGGGCTGGGGGCTCGACGGCGCGCTGGCGCCTGGATGCGGCGTCGGCCATGGCGGCCGTCTCGGCTGGGTGCCGGCCCCGGGCTCCAAGCGTGACGACACTGACCTGTTCGCGACGGCGGCCATGACGGCCGGTAGTGGCGGTGGAGGCGATCGGCCTCCCAGAGTTCTTGTCGGCGCGGCCGTGATTGGTGGAGGCCAGTCTTGCGCCGCTCCTAGCTCCACTCCTGTCTGGCGGCGTTCCGGCGCCATGGTCCTTGGGGGCCTTCCCCTTCGGATCCTGGATTGGAGGTTGTGGCGGCGTTCTGGTCGATGGTTTGGTGGCGGCGGTCGTCTTCTTCGTCGGAGATGGGCCGCGTTCGGCGGACCTCCGGATGCATCTCCGGGGGAAACCTCAGATCCCATCGGGATCGAGCGATGGCGGCGTCCCGGCGTCGTATTTTCCCTTTTGCGGGCATCGCTTTGGAGTCTTCACCGGATGGAGGGACCAGCGGCGGCGGGGCCGAGGTCGTGGCAGCCTCGACTTTCTAGGTCATAGGACCAATGGAGCAGAATCTGCAACGGCATGCGGCGGGGATGAGGTCGCTGTCGGCAGCTGATGTTGCGTGGCAGCGTGGTTGCTTGCAGCTGGTCTAGAGGCGGCGCGCTGGCCGCAATTTGCTCGCTGCGGTGTCGTCGACACCGCAGGAGTTTGGAGATGGGGCGGCGGCCCGGCTTCTTCGATGGTGGTGGTCTTCGTGGTCATGTGGATGATGCGATGGCTGATCTTTGAGATGGTGATGGTCTCCGACTTCGTAAGTCACAGTCGATGGCGGTATGGGACGTTCTCTTCTGTGGTTGCAGAGTTCTGAGGCTGGCGGCGGTATGGGACGCCCCCTCCATTTCGAGACAGGGTTCTATTCGACGCAGCAGGTGCTACGCATGACGACTTCAGAGGAGCTGTCAAGTCATGCCTGGCCAGCGGTGGCAACATGCCTGATCCTGGCAGGTGCTACGCACGACGTTTCTCCGCGGTGTCAAGTCATGCCTGCTGTTGTTCGAAAGAAGGTGGTGTGACAACGGCTAGAGGCAGAGCGGTATGGGACGTCATCGGCCTCCAGTTTCTCTTCCAGTGGTATTTGGCTATTCGTTGGCCGGAGAGGTGGTGATGGTAGAAGATTTGGTGTCGAGTTTACACACTTCGGTGGAAACATCTCGGGCGAAGTTGACACACGCTTGCGTCGTTACCTTGCTGAAGGTGATGGTTCGAAGCTTGACTTTGGGGATGAAAATTCCGAGTTCGGTTTTTGATCGAACTCGCCATCATCAGCGCACGTGTGGCTTTTCCTTCTTGAAGGCTTCGTCTAGAAGTTGTGTATGTATCTTTTCTTTTATCTTTTGCCATTAGTTTAGAGGTAGTCTGGGGGAGGTGTTGTTGCGAGGCATGTGGCCTCAGGTTTGTTTAATTTGTACTTCTTTAATTCATATATTTATGAAAAAACGGCTATGTGCATCAATTTGATGCAGAGGCCAGGACAGTGTTCCCATTTCAAAAAAAAAAGATAGTTCTTGTTATTATTATTCTTCCTTTTATACCAAATGATCAATGTCCACATAATAATCATTGTCTGAATTTTATTTCTGTTCTTGTTTAATTAGGCCTTTTTTGTACTAAATGCTGGATCTGCTCATTGCTTGTTTAACAGCGCCCAGATTTCGTTCGGTTTGTTGAGAGTATCTGCCGTGAAAAGTAATGATGTAATCTATATTACTATAAAAAGAGAGAACATATTCATTGCTACAGCCACACCACTAACGTACGCATAACAACAACATCCAAAAATAGCCACACGGTCAGGCCCACTCATTCAGATCTAACCGTCAAAGAGCATGACTGGCCTGCACCTGTGTACGCTTAGCGATTTTTAGAAGCGGACGAAAACTCTGCCATCCCCACCTCCGCACGCGCACGCACACAATTAACGAGAGCCAGTCAACGAAAAAAATCTCCGCTCTCGCCTAGGTAACTCCCGAGCGCAAAACGCTCCTGGCTCGCTGTAAAAAAATAGAAGACAAAACAAATCTCACGCCCGCGCCGCCGTCATTGTACACTTGACACCGCCGTCCAGCTCGCGCCGTCCTGTACCCCGATCCTGCCACCAACGCCCTACCCTATCCGCCGTCCTTCCCGGGATGCCCTACTCGCGCCGCCCTCGGCGCCTCGCTGTACCAGCGCCCCACTCGCCATGCGGCCGTCGGTAGCGTTGCGGTGAGCGTGGCCTCCTCGCCAGCTTGGTCCACCGCCTCCTCCTCGATGCCGGGAAGGTCATCAAGCTCCACACCGACTCCGAGGACTTCGACTCCGCCCAGATCCTCACTTGGACGCCAGCCCAATTCTCACGCGGATGGAACGGCCAGGACGCCCTGCCCGCCGACCCACGCATCACGTGGACGCCGCGGCTGCCGACCCAATCATCACACGGACGCCACGGCGTAGACGCCGCCAGCCTCTTCCACAGACCATAGTCCATAACGATCTTCAGCCCCGAGCGGATCCCCCAACCACTCCATCACCAATCTCCAATCTGTTGGCAAGCAGCAGTCACCGTCATTCCTTCCTAGACCAGCTCTCATCCCGTTGCCGGTGCCTACGCCGCCATCCAATCATCAAGCTGTTGCATCTGCCGTAGGTACAACTTGAGGTGATTTTGTATTATCAGTACAAAGCGTAGCTTATTCTGCAGACTGCCAGGTTCCATAACTGATGTTTGCTCCTTTTTATACTCTTGATTATAATGGTACAATTACAAATGGTCAGTAAATGATTATCAGGTTATGACGAGTGCTGATGCGAGAGTCGAGGCAGTGACATGGTTCCAAGGAAGCTTCATGTCGACGAGTGTGGATGCGATCGGAAACACGATTTCGAAGGGAGCATGGTGTCCACGAATGTGGATGCGAGAGTTTGAGGCGGCGGGAGCTGATGATGTCGGCTGTGGCGTCAAAGAGGGGAAGGGGAGATAAACTTCGATATGAGCAGTGAAGAAGGAGCTGGGTAGGGTGGAGCATGGGAAAAGCGGAAGTGAGGAGACCAGAGAAATGTGATTCAGTTGGTGTGGCCATGTGTGTCTAAGTAATTTATAGCGTCAGAGCTTTAGCTATATAATTCTAATTAGTTATCAAGCACAAATCGTTATCATATTTATTACTTGTTAGAGGAAATCCTATTCTGAATTTCTTCCGGAACACTTATTGTCTTGCAGTTGTCATCGCTTTTGTTTAGGACATTAATCTATGAGTTTTTTCATGTAGATTGTTGGTGGAGAAGAGGGCTCGGTGCAGTTGATAGCAACATCAGCTAGATATTCTTGTTTCTGGTTCTTCCATGAAACAAACTTAATCAATCAGGGAGATGCTATTGTTAGTTACACCAGTATATCCTACATATTATAACCTTGTCTTGTTTCTGACATTTACTATTGCTTGTAAGAATTTTAATATGATTAAGGTGATTATTTACTGTCAATCTGTTTCTATTGAAAATAGGTGGGTGTTTGGCCATTTAATTTCGATGATATGCATTGGCACGCATTGTAGGACACTCATGTACAAAGATGCACCGAGATTTTTGCTATTCTCACAACCTGACTGATAAAAAGGCTGGGTGAGTTATTCTTGATGCATTTATAATTTCTTTAGTAAAATATAATCATTCGATGGACTAGCCTTTGTGTAAATTTCAACTGTTATTTGATTGCATAACTTATACTCTGTTTGTGGCTCTCACAGTTTTCAAATTAATTTACTTTGCAGAGCTTTTCAGTGGGGTGGGGTACCTTGGGAGAATTAAGTAGTTATTTCAAGAGTAGTGGTTTTGTTCATTTTTATTTAGAGCCCCGTAGATTAACCTCTGTAGTCTTCGTGATCCAAAGAATGGGGCTAACTATACCCAAAAAAATATGTTTGATAGACTAAACCAGGTTAGGCTACGTGTTAATAGTTTAACTCTCTTTTACTGACTTATACATTTTAAAACAAACTTATCTCTCCCGGTGTTTCTCATATTTTACTATTTGTATTTTGGATTCTCAATGAATTTTGTTTCTTAATTTGCACTAATATTGTTTCTTAACAACGTTTGAAAAGCCTACATCATGTTAGGAGCCTTTAACAACGGCGTGACGAGAAGATATAAGGTCACCCATGGATAATATATGCCTTATGTTAGGGCTTTAACAACGTTTGAAAAGCTTACATCATGTTAGCTTTAGTATCAATACAATGAAGGGGCGCCAAAAGAAATGGGTGTGCTTCACTGGAGGACTGCGATGACCTATCGTTCTCCCTCGCGGCGCTACGCCCTAACAATGGGCGGATGAGCAACCCCCAAATTCCGATGATGATGGGTAGCCCAGGCCTCCTCGATGGGAGCCACATTACTAATGCCATGTCGTAGGTGGCTCCTAATTGCGAGGCGACGTCTACTAGCTCGGCGCCGATGGACACCCTTGTCCCATCTAGGAGGGGCCAGGGGCATATTGCTCCATCATGATGTAAATATGAGTCAGGTGGGATGGCGACCCATGCATATATAAATTGGCCCGAAGGAAAGAGCTCAATTTATAACCTCAAAGAACACACACACACACACACACACACTTTCAAGCCGTTGGCCAATTCTCGTTTTCTAGCTTTTCGGTGATGGGAGCTCAACTGTTGCAGAGTGGACCTGGTGCCTCACGGGACCTTTCACATTTCCTGGGATATCTTTGTCTGGCTGGACCGAGCAAGTGTCTGGTTGGCCTAATCGACCTCTTGTTGCGAGATGCTCCCTCTAACGGACAGCGGCCCAGTACTCGGGGTTTTCCCGTTTTCTTTTCTTACTCTCTTTCTTTTGTACGTTCCTTTTTTCTATTTCTTTTTTGTTTTGTTTTATCTCTCTTATTTTATTGCAAAAACATTACACTATATAGATATGTTATCCAAGTCAGGAATCTTTAAACGAAACCCATGAGTATTTTCCAAACATATTTTGAATCTAGGTTTCAAGACTCTCACTAGTTCTTTGAACATTGTGAAATTTTTTTTTCCAGTATTGTGTACAATTTTATTGAACTCCATGAACATTTTCTCTCACTAGTAAATTTTTAAAAAACTGAGAACATTACTTTGAATCGATGGAAAATTCCTTAACTAGGTGAACCAATGTTTTTAAATGCACGAATGTATTTATAATATATATATGATTTATTAAAATATGATCATTTTGTAGTACCATTTTTATGTTTTTATACTTATTCTAATATAGTTAAGTGATTATGTAAATAAATTATGGTATTTTAATTAAAAAAATCATACCTCTGAGTGAGCTAGACCAAAGCCGCCCCACAATATGACATGCGGGTGATTCCTCTCTAGCCCTTGCTGCAAGTGATACATAGGAGAGCCTCGAGTATGGATCACCAAGAAAGGAAGGGGTGGTGTGCTTAGCCTTCTCTCGTATGATTCATGAAACCACAAAACTATAATCTGACAACCGCCACTTTGGAAAAAAAAATCTAAATAGAGCAATGTAGGATATTGTTTTTGAAGACCTAGTCCATATGAACTTAGAGGGGAAGTACATAAATGTTAATCAAATTTACTAATTTTCAGATAAATTATTTAAATTTTTGTACTTAACAGTTGATATGATAATATCACCATTAATTAACATGCATGCATAGTTTTCAGATTCCCGGGATTGTACAACTTGACGACCCAAATTGACCAGAATGATTCTACTAACTAGATTCTATTATTCTACTATTATGATAGCAATGGACCTATGGTATGCGATCCCACCATACAGGTTCCGAACCAACTCAGAATTACGATTCTAAGAACTTTGATTAACGCACTCTCTATCCGAAAATATCACGTTGGTCCCCCCTAATCTAATTTTGGTATGCACAACTGGTGAAAGCTTCAGTGCTGCGATATGCTTCTTCTCAGCTTTTTCGGCGAGCCCTTGAATTCTTTTCTCTAATTATTATTTTACAAATGCGGTGGCAAGAATGAACAACAATTAGATGCAATGTTACCGGTATATATGATTATTTTTATCATTTGGCGAAAGAGTTTGTGAAGGTTATAATTTGAACAGTTCCCACATGGGGAAAATAATATGGTCCCGAATTAGACTAGGCAAGTCACACCAGTGGGTTGTGATGAGGATTCTCGATGTAGCATAATTCAAAATTTGGTCCCTAATTTACTAAAGACCACTTTATTATATTTTCATAAGTGTTACTCCCTTTTATCCTTGTGTAAAACCTTCTTTTGTAACTCATGATGTACTCTAGAAACCATGGTGGAACATTACATGATTTCTCTATTTTTGTTATAGCATGAGACCTTTTTATTAACTCCTAATAAGAGTTAACCGGTGCATGATATACATATCACACTCAACATACAAAAAACCATATGTTGTTTAATAACTTGTAGCATGCCATCATTTACATGGTTGTGACTCGCAAATTTGACCATTGTCACATAATGGAATTTTATACATTGCCACAATTTTCAAAATGCAAATTTGACAATTTTGTTTGTATCACAATGTTTCTGAATTTTTTAAATAAAAAACAATTATGCGATAAGTTCGTGAAACTTATTGGACCAATCTTGAGAATTATTTTTCATGCTTGTCGCCTAATTTAGAGAAATTTAATTCCGTATATTGGTTAAGAAGTTCTACCATCTGATGATGTAATTCTATATCTCAAACAAGGTAGGCACATTTGATAACATTTATCTAGGAAGTAACATGGCATAAGCCCCTAAATGACCAGAGCCTTCCAAGGTACTCGTGTCAATACCATTTATTGATGGATGCAACATAATATATCTAGAACGAAATGCACACACTATCATATAATTTCTCTCGGTGCCTCACATTCGTAGGAAAAAAATCCAACATGGTTGTGACTCGCTATAGAAACAACATAGAGCATTTCCAATTAGGCTAGCTACCACCAACGAGTTTGCAACTACAATGACAGAGGGATTAGCATGACAACCATAAGGGAGTATCAAGGATGAAAAGTACAATGATAGAGGAGGTAGCGATGGAGTATCATGACAATTACAATGGAGCAGTTTCCTATGAGTTACCACATACATATAAATAATGCTACCCTATGTTTGTTAGGTACATAGAAAATAACATACATGTAACATGATAGGTAAGAAGTACAACTAAATTATTAGGATCCTTTTTGATAGCCCATATTTAGTTTACCATATGGAGTCTGCCAGCCTCTGCCAACTCTTATTCCTCTAAATCATCTCTCTTCTTTTGTCGAGGACGTTAAGATCAATATAAAGGAGAGGGAGGGGAATGGCATTAGGGAGAACCAGGGAGATTAGAATCACATATTCATCTACAAGGAAACCTTAACACCTCAACCCCACATCAGCGCCGCAAGTGGCGTTGGAAAAAACTTACCGATGTCACATTAGATGATGGGCTCATGAAGGACTGAGAGAGAAAAGTAACCAATTATATCCTAAGAATATGTTTAGCAAATAAGAACATCTGAACCAAGTTAGGTTATGGGTTACTGGTATTTAACTCTCTTGGTTTTACTCATGCGTTTCCAAAAAATACTTAAATTTGTTGTTACGTCTCCTTAAGAACCATGGATGTATTGGCCTCTAGCAGCCAATACAAATATGGCAGGATAGATTCTAGTTTAGATTTGCACCTTGTGAAGTGTTACTTAGTATTAAAAGCCAAAAGTTTCCTAGAATATTAATTGTTTTTCCTTTTAGAAGGAGAAACTTGTTTAAGTAAATAACTCACAGCCTAATACACACTCATTGTACTACTCAATATTTTGTAAGGTTATTGACCATGTACAATAGAATACCTTATAGTGGAACTCAGAGGTGACAACCATACAACGAAATTGTTTTTTGCACTATCATACTGATAAGAAGACTATGGCCTGACCTGAAATTAACACTAAAAGAACATTAGGATAAATTCATCATAGAAGTATCGTCCAAGGACCCTCCTAAATTTGAAAAACGCGTGATAAACAATGAAAATCAGTTGTAGCCGCAATGAACCTATCGACGTGAGAAGCGCATACAGTGTTCTAACTGTAAGACCTCCGACAGTAATTCATTCGGAGAATTATATAGATACAATCCTTTCTCGTCGCTAAAAATCGATCCCATGGACAAAATCCATACAAGGAAATTAGACTTAATATACAATAGGAATACATGGTCTAGTGTACAAAAACATGTACTCTTGGAACAGAACCTTTGTGAGACAAGAGCAACAGGAAGGTAGATGAAAGACTAATAACACCGGTAGGTATAACTATGAAATGCCAACATTACAAAGAAAACACCTTTCCTCTTGCAACTTTAAGTTATACGATGTTGTAAAGCATGTTAGTTTATTCAAATACACTAGTGGAAAACGGGGCTTTTTGCTCAGTGGCGAACACCTCTTTCCGCCCCGGCTCGGCCAACCACCCGGTGGAAAGGCTGCAGACACTACTAGAGATTTGCTTATAGCAGCATATCCTACCACAGGCGAAGACGAAAGTCGACGCGCCTGGGCTACTTAGCGCAGGCGAACAGGAGATATAAGCGCCTGGGGTAAGTCTTACCCCAGGCAAACAAATTACGGAAGCGACTGGGGTAAAGTTTGGCAGGGTACCCATCACCACCCCCTGGCACTCTTCCTTTACCCCAGGCGAATAGCGTACCTGTTCGCCTCCGGTATAACACATACCCCAGGCGAAAAACGTACCTCTGCGCCTGGGGTAAGCCCTCGTTGTTGCTGCAAAAAATGAGAAAACCTTTAGGACCGGTTTTTGATACAAACCGGTTCTAAAGGATCTGTCCCCTGGGCCCCCCTCCCTGCAGCAAATGGTCGCGAGGCCTTTCGGACCGGTTTGTCCTAAAGGCCTTGCGACCATTTGCTGCAGGGAGTGGGGCCCAGGGGACAGATCCTTTAGAACCGGTTTGTATGACAAACCGGTTCCAATGTCCTTAGCTCAATGCTTTTTATTCTAAGTGGTCACCAGATCACCCGCACCCGCACCCACACGCCGCCGTCGTCTCCCACGCCAGTGTCGAGGAGGAGCAGAGCAGGTCGCCGCCGCCCACTCCGTCGTCGCCCACTCCGTTGTCGTCGTTGCGGATCCAGGTCAGCCCCCCTCCATCCCAGCCCACTCCCTCCCGTCGTCGTTGTGGATCCAGAGGAAGCATATGCGCCTGCTCCTGGTGGCCGCGGTGCTCCTAGATTAGACGAATCTGAAATGGATTTAGTGAACCGGTTTTGTTGCCCATATGCAACAGATTAACAACAGGACCTATACAATATCTCATTGCATCACATCCTATGCATACACACTGGACTTCACTAATGATCAATTGGAGTTTATCCGTCAGCAATGTGTCAATGAGAATTACAAGACCATGAGTTTGCTGCTATCTTCAAAGAAATATCTTCAAATATGTGAACTGGATATTATCTTAATCACATTTCTACCTCCCTGATGGTGAATGAATTAAGATGGATAATAATCAGTGATAAAAGTTTCCGTAGAAACTTGTTTCATTGGTGACCAATGGTCTCAAGGGGGAAGGAATGTCAGGGAATGTAATAGGGGGGTTATTAGTGGTTTAGTAGCAGTGAGGGTATTATCGGTATTTCACCTAAGATTTTGTTTCCCATGTGGCTTCATAATGCTGGCAAAGCATCGGTTTCGTCACATGATGCTGCATTTCAGGAATCCACCTACAAGTGTTTCTTTGTTTTTGGATATTCCAATAAAGTATATAGCCTTTCTGCATTTGTTTTGTGATAGGTAGGTGCTGTCATTTGTCATTGTTTTGTGATAGCTAAGCTCCTCTAACCTCTATGTCTACTTTCTTAATTTAATAGAACATGGCTTGCAAAGTATGTCGGTCCCGATGTGCCGAAGGACGATTCACCGGGTCTTCTTTCATGCTTCAGCTCCACGACGGTGACCTTGATTCTTTGGTAATTAACAAACGATTCTTTTTATGTTAACTTGCAACTTGTGTTCTTTCATTTTACTATCCAGCTTAGATTGGTATGTTTCTTAACAAAAGATTCTTTTATATTTCTTTTTTAGATTGTACCATGCAATATTCGGGAAGAGTTCAACGAGTTAGTAGGCAATACCGTGGATTTCGATGTTCGAGTGAAGAAAGAAAGAAAGAAGACCTACTTCTACGGGGAACAATTGCAGGCTATCATCGCCACCTATAATTTAAGCGGATGTGATTACATTCACTTCTCTATGGCAGGACCGCAACCTCGTATCAAAATTGTGTATATGGGCGGGATTAAGAGCGAGGATGGCGGTAGTGAGGATGATATGGACACTGAGGATGATATGGACACTGAGGATGATATGGACGAGGAGGACCCATGGAAACATGTGGTGGTTGCTCAAGGAGCCAATCTTGGCGAGCTTGAGAAGGACCGTGTCCTTCAGAAACTCGCCCAGATAAATAGCTGCATCGGGTTCCCTTTCGTGCATCGCATCACCAACACTAATGTCTCCAATGGACATGTCATGGTATGTTTCTTAACACTTTCTTATTCCTATAGTTGCTTATGTTATAATGTGGCCGGTATGTGACATTGTGCTTTTATTCTTTCTTGAAATTGTGTGTTCTCGAAAATACCTATGGCGGTAGCGGACAGTGCTGGCATGGAGAAATGTACCATTGGAGTACGCCGTGGAGAATTAGGAAATGTCACCGCAGTTCCGATCACCAGGGATAATGCTGATGGTCGCGTCATCCTCAACTCTCAAGCATGGAGGCAGTTCCATTCCGCAAGAGTTGGTATGGAGGCTGGCCGAGCTATTCTGATCACCATGAGGAATAGTGACATCCCCAACTTGGACAAGATCATGGTCATCAACTACATCAGCCCGCGCTAGATAGATGACGAGTTTGTTCAAATTAGAACAAATAATCATTTCCACCTGACTAACTACTGGATTTATTAGTATTATGGTTGTTTTCGAGATTATGTAATTTTGTTGAACTATGTGGTGATGATCGAGACTATGTGTTGATGATCGAGAATATTTCTGTTATGAAACTTAATTGTGTCATTTTGCTGTTATTCTGTCATTTTGATACTTATTTCTGTCAATTTCCTGTATTTCTGTTATTTTGGTTTCTTTTATATTTTGACACAGCAAAACCATACCCCAGGCGAACAGAATATAGTACCCCAGGCGCATCTGTACCACAGGCGCACAGTGCTTGTTCGCCACAGGTAAAAGTCTTACCCCAGGCGCACAAGGCCTATTCGCCTGGGGTATGCCAAGTTACCACAGGCGCATTTCGTAATTCGCCTGGGGTAAGCCATTACCGCTGGCGATATGGTCCCAGGCGAACCGAAATGCGCCTGTGGTAGGCCTTTTTGGTTCGCCTGGGGTAAGCTTTCCTCTAGTAGTGAGAGGTGGGGCCGGGGCGAGCAGGGCGCGTTGTGTGTGTGTGGGGGCGGGAGGGGGGGTCTTTTGGCCAGGTGGTATTTTTCCCCGGTTTGAGCCACAAACCGGGGCTAAAGGCCCGCAACAAGCAGGGCGCGTTGTGGGTGAGTCTTTGGCCCTAGTTAGAGCCACCAACCGGGGCAAAAGACCCCCACCTAGATGGTCAGCAAAGTTGTTTCTGTATTTCTATATCGCCCTTTAGTTAATAATTTCAATTTCATTAAGAAAAACTAACCAAATAGATGGAAATTAAAAATTAATAGAATTCTTTTTTTCTTCAAATCCAAAAAAAATCTCTTTTTTTGTAAACCCTGCCATGCCAGCCCTCTCCACTCCTCATGCCACTAAGTTTGTGGTGTGGTGTGCTCACTTGTTTTTCCCTCCTATGCACAAGAGGTGTTCGATGAAATGGCTGAGATCATAATGCCATCTGAGCTCGCAGAAAACTAACATATAATATTGCTAGACTATTGTGTAATAATGTATCAAACACTACTAGGAAAACAGCTATAGGAGGAATCTGAAAAAAGATACCCGTGACGCACCAAATGATCAGTGCGTCACGGCTATGTACCCGTGGCGCACCAAAGGTTGAAGGGCTTCGGTGCGTCACGCCTAAGGGCATAGCCGTGACGCACCAAACAAACGGTGTGTCACGGCTATAGGTGGGTGTTCGGTGGATACCATAGCCGTGGGGAAAGATAGCCGTGACGCACCATATGTTTGGTGCGTCGCGGGTATTGCAATAGCCGTGACACACCAAACATATGGTGCGTCACGGCTATGGTATCCACCGAAATTTTCCCTCCACACCCCCCGGACCGCCTTTATAGTTTTGTCACGGAAGATTTCCATGTCTAAAAATCATCAAAAATAAATTCCTTATAGATGCACGGAGAGTTTAAGGTATATTTTTTTAACAAATTTTGAAATACGTATTTCGACTTTCTGAGCAAAAGTTCGTTAAAAAAAGTAAAATGGGCATAACTTTTGCATACGATGTCGGAATTTAAAGTTCAATATATCAACGGAAACTAGAGAAAAAAAGGAATCCAACCTCACTCGCCTTCGGCCTGTGAGCCTTTTTAGATTCTCCAGATTCCAAAAGGAAAAAAGTTATGGCCGCTTGAAGATTTTTGACTAGAAAATAAAAAAAATAAAAAAGATAGGCGTGACGCACCACATGTATGGTGCGTCACGGCTAAGTAAGATAGGCGTGACACACCACATGTATGGTGCGTCACGGCTAAGTCTGGGCAGAAATTTTCGAATTTCGAACCCGGGAGAGGCCACACCCCTATATATACTCCCCTTCCTCCTTCTTCCTCCACTCTTCTCCATTCCCTTCTCATTTCTTCTTTCTCCTTCCTCCACTCTCCATTCTCTCTTCTCCCTTCCTCCTCCTCCTACCACCACCACCACCACCACCACCCACTCCGGCGACCTCTACTCCGGCGACCACCTCCTCTCCGTTGACCTCCTCTCCGGTGACCTCCTCTGCGGCGACCATCTCTACTCCGGCGACCACCTCCTCTCCGGCGGCCTCCTCCTCTCCGGCGGCCTCCTCCACTACCACGACCACCTTCTCTCTGGCGGCCACCTCCACTCCGGCGAGCACCTTCTCTCTGGCGGCCATCTCCACTCTGACGGCCTCCCTGTTTTCGTTTTTCAGAATTTCAAAATTTTGGGCGGCCAGATCTGGATCTAGATCTAGACCTGGATCTGTCCGCTTTTTTTTTAAATTTCGAAATCAATAGCCGTGACGCACCATACATGAGGTGCGCCACGGGTAACTAAAGATAGCCGTGACACACCAAACAGGCGGTGCGCCACGGGTAAACGAGATAGACGTGACGCACCAAAAATAGGTGCGTCACGGCTATTTTAATAGGCGCGGCGTGATAGCCGTGACGCACCATGGTGCGTCACGGGTATGAAATTTGGTGCGTCACGCATTAGCGTTTTCCTAGTAGTGAAACCTGCATGGTTCATGTATTTGGATTAGTCCACCTCCGTTTTTCACATGTTTTGTATCAAAATCAGTATGGGGCGTATGAACTGGAGGATTTGTAGATATGTAGAACAAAACAAACGGTGTCGCCAGCATACAGCCCAACTGTGGCTCCTGAGTGCATATATATATATGCATATCAAATGCACGGTCAGACGTATGCTGGCGAATCCGGATGATTTGTAATCGGTAGATGAACTGAATGATGTATCAAACCTTTTTTGAAACCTTGAGGTATGTAGATTAAAATAATCGGTATCGTCATCATACAACCCTACCGTGGCTCCTGAGTGCATATATGCATATCAAATGCTCGGTAGGACGTATGCTGGAGAATCCGAAAGATTTGTATTCGGTCAATGAACAGAACGATGTATGAAAGGGACTCCGAGAGGTGGGCTATATATAGGGTCCTCTGGCTCACAAAGTTTTGTGCTAGGGTTTCAATCTAACGGTTAAAAGGCGCTCGAAAGAAACACCCCTGATCCAACAGCTCACAAGCGCTCGAAAGAAACACACCGTACCCCTGATCGAACGGCTCACAAGATCTCGAAAGAAACACACTCTTGATCCATCGACTCACAAGCGCTTGAAAGAAACACACGATCCGTGTGATTCTATTTGGTTGATCCCAACGAAACCGTAACCCTTCAGTCCCGGTTGGTAAAATGGGACGGGACTAAAGGGTCTGTTTCTTCTCACTATATATATGTATGCATTGCCACCATTTGCATAAACACATATAAACTCACCACTCTCCCATGGCTTCTACCGTACCCACTCTGACCTTCCTGCAGGCGGATGCTGAGCTTGATTCTTTCTGCAGCTTGGAGAATAGCTCAGGAACCAACTAGTAATCTTGCTCTTATTTTGAAGTCAAAATACCACGTTGACCCTTCTATTTGGAGAGCTAAATTCTAGTGGTCCGAAATATGCTTTTTGGGCTACCATTTTAAAAGTGAAACCTCTTTTGGAATATGCTTGTTTTACGTAAATCGTCGATGGCTCCGCTTCCATTTGGAGTACACCTTTATTTTATCGTTGGAAACATACTTATGATAAGTTGATTATTTAGAAGCCTCCTTATGTGTACCCAGCCACCAGTAAAGATCTTTGGAACCATAATCACAAGTCTTGGAATCAAAACCTTATAAATTCTTTTTTTTCAACAGATGTAGCCTCGCAAATTTTGCAAACTCCTATTATTGATGATATAGATCAAGACTTGGAAACTGACTCCAGCAGGTACATTTTCAACACGCAGCTGCCCCAAAATCAGCGAGGTATCTCCTCCAGTCATCTGTTTACTGAACCATGTCTGGTGTGAAAAAGGTATGATACCTAGAGTACAAACTTTTGAATGGAGGCTCTTAATAGGATTTAGCAACAGGTAAAAGAGCATGGTGTTTTTCTACTCGCATAAATTCCAATTGCTCTAGATATGGAGGAGTTGAGGATGAAATGCATTTATTTTTTCTCTGCCCTTTTGCGAAAGAAGCATGGTACTCTAGCACCTGGTTTATCAACGTCGAACTCCTCGATGATAGTAATCAGCTGCTGCCTGACATGATAGGCTTTCTATTATCTTCTAACCATCCATGCATGCCGGTCAAAATTCTTTATACCTTCCTTTGGTGCCTTTGGAAAAGTGGAAGCGATTTTCTCTTCATTAAGATACAAATGCATCCAAAAAGAAAATTTTCTATGAAATCGGCTTTGCTGCAGGATAGTGCACTATATACGCAACAACTTAATCCACAGATGCAGCTGGAACAAGCCCACGATGAACAAAAATAACAAGCCCATCATGGACGCCGGACACCTCTGGAAGAAGGACACATTCTTTTTTCTGATGCAGCTTGGTCGCAGCTCCCGCTCCTATGCCCCCAACGAGTCGGTCTTGGTGATTTTGTACAGTGGCACGGTCAACACGCGCAAAACGTCTACTCCCAGCTCGATCACCTCTGGTGTCGTCGCAGATCGAAGCTGAAGCTTTCGGTATGCTTCTTGTAGTAAAGGTGTCCGACTACCTGCATCTTCAAGATCCTCTCTTCTAAACGAATTCTTCAGATTTGGTACAGGCAGCCGAGCGTCAGGACGTATCTTTGGCAGGTCCTTGGACGACCAGACATGTCATTTCCGCGATTAGGACATCCGGAAGTTTGACTCAACTAGGATAGCTCATATTTCTAGGGCCTAAAATTTCAAAGCTCACCACCAAGCTAAACTTGCTCTTCGCGCCCAAAACAAGACAATTTGTTCTAGGTGTTTGTCAGACCAAACTGGACGATGTCCTGTCTGCTTGTCTCTTTCAGCTGAGAGTGTTATCCCTCTCCAGCTCTCATATGTAAAATGTGCTTAAGGTTTATCAATACAAGGTAGAAGTTAAAAAAAATGAAAGAAACTAATTGGATGAAATCCCCTACGATCGTAGAGGGATCGCTGTGGATAGTCTGGTTGCGTGGAAGCTTAAACTGTAGAGAAAGCTTGTTTAGAGCTAGTCCAGGACACTGCGGCTTATACCAAGAGTATATACGGAGTGAATAGTGGCTTAATTCTTTGGGTGTATTATTGAGCCTTCGGACGAGTATGTATAAAACTATAAGGGATCGACTTGGAATAGAAGACATGTTACGAAGAAATCCATCTCTATCATATATTTTCATAAGAGAACATACCATACTCTAACACTTTCAAGTACTATTGTAATCAATGTGTTAAAATTTGTTGTGTGATTGCATAACATATCATTGATATTTTAGACTTGACAGAAACTTATCTTTTAAAACACAATAATCATTCAAAATGGTAGTTTAGACAGTATCACAGTTTAATAAAATACAAATTTGACCCGTATGTTTGTATCACCATGAGAACTGAGTACTAGCTCAGTGGCGGTGGCAGCGAGTGCGCGCCCAGCCCACCCGGGTTCAAGTCTGAGTGAGGCCCGAATTAAAAGGGGTATTATCTAGCACGGAAAATTGCTGCTAAAGAGTCTCATCTTCTACCTAACAACGGACCTCCATGCGAGGGATCTGTCCCCCTTTGGTCAACGTTTTATTTGTATCACCATGTTAGTAGAATTTAGAAGATGTAACAATTATGCGACACGTCTGTGTAACTTATTGGACCAACCTCGACAATTAATTTTCATGCGGTTAGTCAAATTTCGAGAAATTTCATTCCATTGGAAGACATGAGCTAGAGGTGGAGAGAGAGTCTTGCGTTAATTTGCAAATGGAGGACAGGACACACAAGATCGACCTTGTGCAGGTTCACACCTCTGCACATGTCCGTGGTGTGCTGATAGACTAGGGAAGGGCCTTGTGCAGGTGCACACCCGTGCACATGTGCCTCGATACCTTCGGCTCCTGTGTTTCTTCTATGCTGATAAACTAGAGAAGCGTGCAAGCTGAACTGTCTAGAATGAGATGAACCAACTGTTGGTAACTAGTTTAGACCTCCCGTAGAAGCTCTCCTGGTGCCTCCCATTCCCGCACTAATGGTTGACACCCTGCCGCAGCAGCCACAAGATAGAGCATTGCCAATTAGGCTAGCCACCACCAACGAGTTTGCAATTACATCCACAGAGTAGCAAGCGACTGTCTAGCAGTTTTTGTTACATTTTTTGAGCTGGATGTGGCCGGCTAGCACATATATAGCACATCTGAAGAAAGCTGCCTGCTGTCTTTTAGTTAAATAGTGGAGAAAAGATCAAGTAACTAAGGTTGGTAAGGAGTGTGAAGACATTAATTAGGA
This sequence comes from Alopecurus myosuroides, assembly GCA_028641055.1. Taxonomy (NCBI): domain Eukaryota; kingdom Viridiplantae; phylum Streptophyta; class Magnoliopsida; order Poales; family Poaceae; genus Alopecurus; species Alopecurus myosuroides. The sequence continues at coordinate 127,072,617 of CM054057.1, forward strand.
GCATCTCATTGATAGCCTTCATGGAGTTGGACCATGTAGAATATGCATCCCTTATATATCCATGGAGCTACTGTTAGCAGACAGAAAACGCCGGTTTAAGCGTAGAACAGTATCAACAAGTATCATGACGTTAGGAAGAAAATGGAAGTTTGACTAGTATAGCTGATTTCTAGGTCCACAATATTATGTGCATCAAGGATTAGAATCGGCATCCAAACATAGTGGAGCATTCACAATTTCATGTGTGCTATAAACTGACAAGGATTTGGTATGTAGCTTAAAACCTTATCGAGGTCTCTGGATTTTCCGCTCTCTAGATCAAAGCGCACGAATATTGCCTTCCACTCGACGAAAGGCCCCCTACTCCTACCACCGGGCGACCTCTTTGTCGTTTCTGACGATGGAGTAGGGCGTGCACACAACCCCTCCAAATGAAAGCATTTTCGGTGATGGAGTTCAACTGTTGCGGAGTGGACGTGGCGCACAGCTTCCCACCTGGGTCGGCCCATTTTTTTCTTTTTCAATTTCATTTGTTAGAAAATGTCATATAACTTAAAATGTATATTTTTTAAATGGTGAACAAATTTTAACTTTGAAATATTTCAAACATGAACAATTCTTAAATTTGAACAATTTTTAATCTAGATGTTTTTTCATCTGAACAAATTTTAAATTTGAATAGTTTTTTATCCGAACAAATTTAAAATTTGATTTTTTTTGAACATTTTAAAGTTTGATCAGTTTTCAGTTTTGAACAAAAAATAATAATTTTGAACAAAAAATTTCGGTGAACAAAAAGAAAGTAATAGAAAAGAAAATGAGAAAAAAAAGAAAAAAAATGAGACAATAAAAACCTTAAAGAGAAGTTAGACACAAAACGTGTCATAACCTAATGGTTGTGCCCCTATCATTCTAGATGCCGAGTCCCAGGTTCGAATCCCCCTTCTCTCTTGTTTTCTCATTTTTCATATTAACGAGTAGTTAGTGGGACGGCCCGCTTCGAATTCCCACGTGGGCGAGTCGGAAGTAGTACTCGCATTAAGCGGTACATAGTGGTTACGGGGCATTGCTCACCTTTCACATTAACATGGCTACCTTGTACGGCCGGGCCAAACAACAGATGGGTTGGCCCAATCCACCTCTTGATGCACGATATACTCAGACCATAGTATGGTGCAGCCCCTCCCTCCGACGGGCAGCGGTATAGTAGCCTTCGTTTTTCTGTTTTCTTTTCTTTGTCTGTTTTTTGACACTTTTATCGTGTTTTGTTTTAACCCTCTTATTTTCCGCATAAACATTACTATACATATTATCCAAGTCAAAAATATGTAAAAAAAAATCCTGTGAGTGTTTTCCAAACATATTTTGAATCCATGTTTCAAAGTCGTGGCTAGTTTTTGGGTTTATTACTTATGATCCTTACTTTTTTTAGTTTTCCTAATTTTTAGCTCACTCGTTTATCTTTCCTCATTTTTACACCACTTCGCTCTTTCGAGACTTGCAGGCCGCTTTTTCGTCGGGTGAACTCATTTGACGGTTAGTTGGCTTGACTAGTGTGGTCGGTTTGGGGCACCGCACGAGTGGGCCCGCTAGAAATGCTGACGGGTAGGGCCGGAGTAGGCCCATGGAAATAACAGATATAAGAGATCAAGTAATAGGGTTGGTAAGAAACGTAAATTCATATTAGGAGCCTCTTTGATAGCTTCTATAGAGTTATATCATGTGGGGCCTACAACCTTCTTCAACACTTCTTACGTGAAATCATCTCCTTTCTTGTGATGGGTGTGAAGATCGATACAAATGAGAGGGAGGGAAGGGACTAGGGGAGAACAAGGGAGATCTACCTTAACCCCTCACATCTCACATCACCGTCCAACGTGTTGTCAGAAAACCCTTAAACTTGTGCCACATTTGCTGAACATGTTCATGAAGAAATATTGGCAGAAAAAACTACCCAATACACAAAGAATGGGGCTAACTATACCCAAAAAAATATGTTTGATAGATAAGCATCTAAACCAGGTTAGGCTACGTGTTAATAGTTTAACTCTCTTTTTCTGACTTATACATTTCAAAACAAACTTATCTCTCCCGGTGTTTCTCATATTTTACTATTTGTATTTTGATTCTCAATGAATTTTGTTTCTTAATTTGCACTAATATTGTTTCTTAACAACGTTTGAAAAGCCTACATCATGTTAGGCCTTTAACAACGGCTTGACGAGAAGATATAAGGTCACCCATGGATATATATGCCTTATGTTAGGGCTTTAACAATGTTTGAAAAGCCTACATCATGTTAGCTTTAGTATCAATACAATGAAGGGCGCCAAAAGAAATGGGTGTGCTTCACTGGAGGACTGCGATGACCTATCGTGCTCCCCTCGCGGCGCTACGCCCTAACAATGGGCGGATGAGCAACCCCCAAATTCCGATGATGATGGGTAGCCCAGGCCTCCTCGATGGGAGCCACATTACTAATGCCATGTCGTAGGTGGCTCCTAATTGCGAGGCGACGTCTACTAGCTCGGCGCCGATGGACACCCTTGTCCCATCTAGGAGGGCCAGGGGCTTGTAGCTCCATCATGATGTAAATATGAGTCAGGTGGGATGGCGACCCATGCATATATAAATTGGCCCGAAGGAAAGAGCTCAATTTATAACCTCAAAGAACACACACACACACACACACACACACACACACACACACACACACACACACACTTGCAAGCCGTTGGCCAATTCTCGTTTTCTAGCTTTTCGGTGATGGAGCTCAACTGTTGCAGAGTGGACCTGGTGCCTCACGGACCTTTCACATTTCCTGGGATATCTTTGTCTGGCTGGACCGAGCAAGTGTCTGGTTGGCCTAATCGACCTCTTGTTGCGAGATGCTCCCTCTAACGGACAGCGGCCCAGTATCCGGGGTTTTCCCGTTTTCTTTTCTTACTCTCTTTCTTTTGTACGTTCCGTTTTTCTATTTCTTTTTTGTTTTGTTTTATCTCTCTTATTTTATTGCAAAAACATTACAATATATAGATATGTTATCCAAGTCGGGAATCTTTAAACGAAACCCGTGAGTATTTTCCAAACATATTTTGAATCTAGGTTTCAAGACTCTCACTAGTTCTTTGAACATTGTGAACTTTTTTTTTCCAGTATTGTGTACAATTTTATTGAACTCCATGAACATTTTCTCTCACTAGTAAATTTTTAAAAACTGTGAACATTACTTTGAATCGATGGAAAATTCCTTAACTAGGTGAACCAATGTTTTTAAATGCACGAATGTATTTATAATATATATATGATTTATTAAAATATGATCATTTTTTATTACCATTTTCATGTTTTTATAATTATTCTAATATAGAAAGTGATTATGTAAATAAATTATGGTATTTTAATTAAAAAAATCATACCTCTGAGTGAGCTAGACCAAAGCCGCCGCACAAGATGACATGCGGGTGATTCCTCTCTATCCCTTGCTGCAAGTGATACATAGGAGAGCCTCGAGTATGGATCACCAAGAAAGGAAGGGGTGGTGTGCTTAGCCTTCTCTCGTATGATTCATGAAACCACAAAACTATAATCTGACAACCGCCACTCTGGGAAAAAAATCTAAATAGAGCAATGTAGGATATTGCTTTGAAGACCTAGTCCATATGAACTTAGATAGAGGGGAAGTACATAAATGTTAATAAAATTTACTAATTTTCAGATAAATTATTTAAATTTTTGTACTTAACAGTTGATATGATAATATCACCATTAATTAGCATGCATGCATAGTTTTCAGATTCCCGGGATTGTACAACTTAATGACCCAAATTGACCAGAATGATTCTACTAACTAGATTCTATTATTCTACTATTATGAAAGCAATGGACCTACGGTATGCGATCCCACCATACAGGTTCCGAACCAACTCAGAATTACGATTCTAAGAACTTTGATTAACGCACTCTCTATCCGAAAAAATCACGTTGGTCCCCCCTAATCTAATTTTGGTATGCACAACTGGTGAAAGCTTCAGTGCTGCGATCTGCTTCTTCTCAGCTTTTTCGGCAAGCCATAGAATTCTTTTCTCTAATTCTTATTGTACAAATGCAGTGGCAAGAATGAACAACAATTAGATGCAATGTTACCGGTATATATGATTATTTTTATCATTTGGCGAAAGAGTTTGTGAAGGTTATATTTTGAACAGTTCCCACATGGGGAAAATAATATGGTCCCGAATTAGACTAGGCAAGTCACACCAGTGGGTTGTGATGAGGATTCTCGATGTAGCATAATTCCAAATTTGGTCCATAATTTACTAAAGACCACTTTATTATATTTTCATAAGTGTTACTCCCTTTTATCCTTGTGTAAAACCTTCTTTTGTAACTCATGATGTACTCTAGAAACCATGGTGGAACATTACATGATTTCTCTATTTTTGTTATCGCATGAGACCTTTTTATTAACTCCTAATAAGAGTTAACCGGTGCATGATATACATATCACACTCAACATAAAAAAAACCATATGTTGTTTAATAACTTGTAGCATGCCATCATTTACATGGTTGTGACTCGCAAATTTGACCATTGTCACATAATGGAATTTTATACATTGCCACAATTTTCAAAATGCAAATTTGACAATTGTGTTTGTATCACAATGTTTCTGAATTTTTTAAATAAAAAACAATTATGCGATAAGTTCGTGAAACTTATTGGACCAATCTTGAGAATTATTTTTCATGCTTGTCGCCGAATTTAGAGAAATTTAATTCCATATATTGGTTAAGAAGTTCTTACATCTGATGATGTAATTCTATATCTCAAACAAGGTAGGCACATTTGATAACATTTATCTAGGAAGTAACATGGCATAAGCCCCTAAATGATCAGAGCCTTCCAAGGTACTCGTGTCAATACCATTTATTGATGGATGCAACATAATATATCTAGAACGAAATGCACACACTATCATATAATTTCTCTCGGTGCCTCACATTCCTTGGGAAAAAATCCAACATGGTTGTGACTCGCTATAGAAACAACATAGAGCATTTCCAATTAGGCTAGCTACCACCAACGAGTTTGCAACTACAATGACAGAGGGATTAGCATGACAACCATAAGGGAGTATCAAGGATGAAAAGTACAATGATAGAGGAGGTAGCGATGGAGTATCATGACAATTACAATAGAGCAGTTTCCTATGAGTTACCACATACATATAAATAATGCTACCCTATGTTTGTTAGGTACATAGAAAATAACATACATGTAACATGATAGGTAAGAAGTACAACGAAATTATTAGCATCCTTTTTGATAGCCCATATTTAGTTTACCATATGGAGTCTGCCAGCCTCTGCCAACTCTTATTCCTCTAAATCATCTATCTTCTTTTGTCGAGGACGTTAAGATCAATATAAAGGAGAGGGAGGGGAATGGCATTAGGGAGAACCAGGGAGATTAGAATCACATATTCATCTACAAGGAAACCTTAACACCTCAACCCCACATCAGCGCCGCAAGTGGCGTTGGAAAAATTTACCGATGTCACATTAGATGATGGGCTCATGAAGGACTGGGAGAGAAAAGTAACCAATTATATCCTAAGAATATGTTTAGCAAATAAGAACATCTGAACCAAGTTAGGTTATGGGTTACTGGTATTTAACTCTCTTGGTTTTACTCATGCGTTTCCAAAAAATACTTAAATATGTTGTTACGTCTCCTTAAAAACCATGGATGTATTGGCCTCTAGCAGCCAATACATATATGGCAGGATAGATTCTAGTTTAGATTTGCACCTTGTGAAGTGTTACTTAGTATTAAAAGCCAAAAGTTTCCTAGAATATTAATTGTTTTTCCTTTTAGAAGCAGAAACTTGTTTAAGTAAATAACTCACTGCCTAATACACATTCATTGTACTACTCAATATTTTGTAAGGTTATTGACCATGTACAGTAGAATACCTTATAGTGGAACTCAGAGGTGACAACCATACGACGAAATTGTTTTTTGCACTATCATACTGATAAGAAGACTATGGCCTGAACTGAAATTAACACTAAAAGAACATTAGGATAAATTCATCATAGAAGTATCATCCAAGGACCCTCCTAAATTTGAAAAACGCGTGAGAAACAATGAAAATCAGTTGTAGCTGCAATGAACCTATCAACGTGAGAAGCGCATACAGTGTGCTAACTGTAAGACCTCCGATAGTAATTCATTCGGAGAATTATATAGATACAATCCTTTCTCGTCGCTAAAAATCGATCCCATGGACAAAATCCATACAAGGACATTAGACTTAATATACAATAGGAATACATGGTCTAGTGTACAAAAACATGTACTCTTGGAACAGAACCTTTGTGAGACAAGAGTACCAGGAAGGTAGATGAAAGACTAATAACACCGGTAGGTATAACTATGAAATGCCAACATTACAAAGAAAACACCTTTCCTCTTGCAACTTTAAGTTATGCGATGTTGTAAAGCCTGTTAGTTTATTCAAATACACTAGTGGAAAACGGGGCTTTTGCTCAGTGGCGAACACCTCTTTCCGCCCCGGCTCGGCCACCACCCGGTGAAAAGGCTGCAGAGGTGGGGCCAGGGCGAGCAGGGCGCGTTGTGTGTGTGTGGGGGCGGGAGGGGGGAGGGGTCTTTTGGCCAGGTGGTATTTTTCCCCGGTTTGAGCCACAAACCGGGGCTAAAGGCCCGCAACGAGCAGGGCGCGTTGTGGGGGAGTCTTTGGCCCCGGTTAGAGCCACCAACCGGGGCAAAAGACCCCCACCTAGATGGTCAGCAAAGTTGTAATTTCAATTTCATTAGGAAAAACTAACCAAATAAATGGAAATTGAAAATTAATAAAATTCTTTTTTCTTCAAATCCAAAAAATTTCTCTTTTTTTTAAACCCTGCCATGCCAGCCCTCTCCACTCCTCATGCCACTAAGTTTTTGGTGTGGTGTGCTCACTTGTTTTTCCCTCCTATGCACAAGAGGTGTTCGATGAAATGGCTGAGAGCATAATGCCATCTGAGCTCGCAGAAAACAAATATATAATATTGCTAGACTATTGTGTAATAATGTATCAAACACTACTAGGAAAACAGCTATAGGAGGAATCTGAAAAAGATACCCGTGACGCACCAAATGATCGGTGCGTCACGGCTATGTACCCGTGGCGCACCAAACGTTCAAGGGCTTCGGTGCGTCACGCCTAAGGGCATAGCCGTGATGCACCAAACAAACGGTGCGTCACGCCTAAGGTATATTTTTTTAACAAATTTTGAAATACTATTTCGACTTCTGAGCAAAAGTTCGTTAAAAAAAGTAAAATGGGCATAACTTTTGCATACGATGTCGGAATCTAAAGTTCAATATACCAACGGAAACTAGAGAAAAAAAGGAATCCAACCTCACTCGCCTTCGGCCTGTGAGCCTTTTTTAGATTCTCCAAATTCCGAAAGGAAAAAAAGTTATGGCCGTTTGAAGATTTTCGACTAGAAAATAAAAAAAATAAAAAAAGATAAAAGATAGGCGTGACGCACCACATGTATGGTGTGTCACGGCTAAGTCTGGGCAGAAATTTTCGAATTTCGAACCCGGGAGAGGCCACACCCCTAAATATACTCCACTTCCTCCTTCTTCCTCCACTCTTCTCCATTCCCTTCTCATTTCTTCTTTCTCCTTCCTCCACTCTCCATTCTCTCTTCTCCCTTCCTCCTGCTCCCACCACCACCACCACCAACACCACCACCACCACCACCACCCACTCCGGCGATCTCTACTCCGGTGACCACCACCTCTCCGTTGACCTCCTCTCTGGTGACGTCCTCTCCGGTGACCTCCTCTCCGGCGACCATGTCTACTCCGGCGACCACCTCCTCTCCGGCGGCCTCCTCCAGTACCACGACCACCTTCTCTCCGACGGCCACCTCCACTCCGGCGACCACCTTCTCTCCGGCGGCCATCTCCACTCCGGCGGCCTCCCTGTTTTCGTTTTTCAAAATTTCAAAATTTTGGGCAGCCAGATCTGGATCTAGATATAGATCTGGATCTGTCCCGCTTTTTTTTTATTTCGAAATCAATCGCCGTGACGCACCATACATGAGGTGCGCCACGGGTAACTAAAGATAGCCGTGACGCACCAAACAGGTGGTGCGCCACGGGTAAATGAGATAGCCGTGACGCACCAAAAATAGGTGCGTCACGGCTATTTTAATATGCGCGGCATGATAACCGTGACGCACCATGGTGCGTCACGGGTATGAAATTTGGTGCGTCACGCATTAGCGTTTTCCTAGTAGTGAAACCTGCATGGTTCATGTAGTTGGATTAGTCCACCTCCGTTTTTCACATGTTTTGTATCAAAATCAGTATGGGGCGTATGAACTTGAGGATTTGTAGATATCTAGAACAAAACAAACGGTGTCGCCAGCATACAGCCCGACTGTGGCTCCTGAGTGCATATATATATGCATATCAAATGCACGGTCAGACGTATGCTGGCGAATCCGGATGATTTGTAGTCGGTAGATGAACTGAATGATGTATCAAACCTTTCTTGAAACCTTGAGGTATGTAGAATAAAACAATCGGTATCGCCAGCATACAGCCCTACCGTGGCTTCTGAGTGCATATATGCATATCAAATGCACGGTAGGACATATGCTGGCGAATCCGAAAGATTTGTATTCGGTCGATGAACAGAACGATGTATGAAAGGGACTCCGAGAGGTGGGCTATATATAGGGTCCTCTGGCTCACAAAGTGTTGTGCTAGGGTTTGAATCCAACGTTTAAAAGGCGCTCGAAAGAAACACCCCTGATCCAACGGCTTACAAGCGCTCGAAAGAAACACACCGTACCCCTGATCGAACGGCTCACAAGATCTCGAAAGAAACAAACTCTTGATCCATCGACTCACAAGAGCTTGAAAGAAACACACGATCCGTGTGATTATATTTGATTGATCCCAACGAAACCGTAACCCTTCAGTCCCGGTTGGTAAAATGGGACGGGACTAAAGGGTCTGTTTCTTCTCACTATATATATGTATGCATTGCCACCATTTGCATAAACACATATAAACTCACCACTCTCCCATGGCTTCTACCGTACCCACTCTAACCTTCCTGCATGCGGATGCTGAGCGCCAGAGGAGTGTCGGTCCCTCCTGTTCCTCAAGGTGTGGCGCGTCGGACGGCCATCACAAACCACTACTACCACGAGCTCACGCTGGAGCAGCGGAGGAATCCCAGTTGGAATCCCGACTACCGTCCTACTTGGGACGCCTTCTTCATTAATCGACTTGAGAGTGCGCTCGCCAGGTATAAGGAGAACGGCACGCCTCCTTCAAACTTCAACGAGGCCGATCGTCAGCTGTGGTGGGGTGGCGGACGAACTCTTCAGAGCGTCATGAACTACATTAGGGCCAGCGTGAGCTACCCTGCCTGCGCTACCCTCACTCCCAGTCCTGTCGTCATGATCTTCCGAGGGAGTCTAGAGCATCGTCCGATGATAGTGACGACGACGGCGACGACTACGACGACTACGAGTTGGAGTACTATAGGCCTAGATAGGAGTATGATTAGCATATCAAATTCACTCTTGGCTTTATGTACTGCCTTGTTTATGTAGATCTATATTCTCCGTTTAGGTTTAGATCCACTCTTGCCATTATGTATTGCCTTGTTTATCTATCTAGATGTACCGGCCTGTTCCCTAACGTTAGCTCTTGTGAGTCGTCGTATCAGGGTGCGTTTCTTTCTAGCTCTTCTGAGCCGTTATTTATAGCGTATTATTTTATTAAAAACAGAAAACAGACGCGCTAGCTCGCCGTAGTTCGCCTCCGTTGGGGGTGCTGGCAGCGCAAGAGCTTCGACCAAGGCGCAGTGCTTCAGCCAGGGCCCTGCAGGCCCAAATCTGGGTTAGGGCATGTTGGGCTCCACCCTGCTACCTAGTTGAACTACTGAGCAAGGCCAGGACTGGAGTGGTGGCGATGACACCGCGTCTACTGCTGCGTGGTGGCGATAGGAGCTTTGCGGACCTATCCGGGTCCGGCTGGGCCGGTGATGCCGAGTTGGAGGGTAGAGCTGGCAGTGGCCTACGTCCAGCAGCATAGCGATGGAGACTTCACGGGCCTTTCCAAGGGCTCGACCGGGCCTGCTCGGCCTGGTGTGTCTTCGTTGCCGTGTCCGGTCGGCACCCTCCGATGGCGGTGGAGGAAGCCCTCCAGGCGGTTGTGCTGTTGCCGCCCTCCGGCTCCATTGGTGGTCTAGTGTGCTCTTGCGTGATGCGTCCAGTCGGCTACCGGCTACGGCGGTGGAGGCTGTTCCCTCCCGCGTGAGTGTGGTAGTGCCGCTCCTTGTCTACGGCGTGTTCTTCTCAGTTTGGCCAGTCGTGCGTGGTGCTTGCCATGGTGATACAACGATGGTGACTGCAACTCTGAGGTGACGGTTGGTGGGTGGCAAGTTCGGTGGAGCACCATGAATTCTCCGGCAAGGTGGTTTTTTGGTTTGGGGGGGGGGGGGGGGTGGGTCGGGAGATATCGCTGTCATCTTGACACAGACGTGGTGACACTTGTGAGTGTCGCCTCTCCTTCTTGAAGGGTTCCGGGTGTACCTCTTCCCCACTTCGGGTAACGTACCGGGGGAAACCCTAGGACTAGTCCGGGCCTTCCTTCTTGGAGGTGTTGTTTGGTACGCGGAGATTCAGAGTGTGAGGAGTGTGGTGGGGTGTCTCCGGAGAGGCCGCAACGGTTGCAAGTCATTGTTGTTTTCGTTGATCCGCTAGTGTCGGCATTGTTCTCATCTTTTCTTTTTATTTTCTTTTCGTCATGTTTGTGGTGTTTGCCCCGGTTTGCAAGTTGTACGGTGTGGTTGCTATATTAATATAGCGGGGCAAAAGCCTATTTCGTCTGAATCAACGAAAGGGTTAACAATTAGCTAGGTTTATTGTTCCCGGATCAAGAAAGGGAATCCAATGAAGTACTGTCCGCATAATCCTAGTGTCGACAACAGTCTGAATTTATTCAGACAGTTTCAGTTAGTATTGATTCAGTTAACTTGTAGCTGAATAGAAGGGACTTGCATCACGAGCTTTGTTCGTGATTTGTCCTGGTTTGTAGCTAGACTAGTTCGTTGCCTTGACTTCTTTATGAGTAAAAGCTTTAGCGACCATCGTAAGCACTTAACAGTGGTAAGATAAGATGTTCTTGTCCTGTGTATGAGTAAAATTTGATCAAGAATTTCTGAGTGCACACCTGTGTCAAGGACAGTAGGTTCTTGTCCAGCAGTGAAGGTATCAGATTCCTTGAAAGTGATCTCTCCAGGGATTTCTATCCCAAACAAATACAGCTGAAATTGTCAAATATTCAGTTGACAGGTCAATTCAACCTAACCATGTCAAAAATGATGATGCAAATCACGCTCACATGAACCTGCAGGCTCCGTAGGCTTTACCTTCCTGATATTCGCTTTGATCTTTCCATCAGATCCGATCACACAGCAGGATATCGAACAGCTGCCCCGAAGCCATCTCCGGCACGGATCCACCAACTATAATGATCTTTCTTGTGGCTGCCACGTCGACAGCATTGATACCGACGGCGACCCTCATGCCCATCTTTATGTTGAATCCAGGCAGCATTGCTTTGGGCAAGGATCCAGAATCCAGGCAGCATTGCTTTGAGCAACTTCATACCCAAGATCCGCCATTCTGGAATACAAGAGCAATGCTTTCCCTGCATCACCTTGTAAATAAGATTCCAGAGTCCATCTAGACAGTGAGCTCCAGGGGCCCCTCTCAGCAACACACCTGTACAGAACTGTTGCCTGAGACAATTATCAGTATGTCTCTATCAGTATTATAATAACAAACTAATATCATTGAACCAAATCAACAGCTTGATCTGCCACAACAGAGTATTTTGTCTTCAATCTTTAAACTGGAAGCCATTTCTTTATTTACTAGTAGAGCCCATCAATTACAAACAGAAAGGTGACAAAGGGAAAATGCAATGTAAACCTTAAGATGGTTGGCACAGTAAGATGCACATGCCACGCTTTGTTTTTCAAACAGGGGAACCGCAGCTGCTCCACAACATCTGTTATTGAACCGTGAAACTGCAGGCTTTGCAGTATTTTAGAAGACAGCTATATCACGCAATATCAACACTTCCATACAAATAAATTTTCTTATGCTTATGTTGTTCTGCAAAATAAAATTGGCTTCAGATGTCTTGCTGTCTTAGCCTACTGTAATGATCCATGTGAGAATATGAAGAAATTGATTGGATACTCATTAACAAGCTGAACTACTTTTTTTTTTTACTTTGATCATTAAACCATGACTCATTAACAACCAATTGATTGAATTTTAATTGTTGTTGTATGAACCCAGATGCCACTACGGAAAACCAGCCGACATGATGAAGGGTAGCTTGCTTGTTCAAGCAGAAATGATATGCAAGCTGAAACAATGTGCAGACATCATGAGGGCCGATAACATGAGGCGGCCGGTTCTGGGACTTGTCAAAGGTTAGAGTGCAGCTCAAGTTGGTGATCCACTCAAGCTGATATTTGATCTAATTGCGCAAGCTGGAGCTTTGGAGCTGATTGTTTCCAGCAAACTCAATTCAGATAGCAAACCCTAGCCGCCGGACGCCGGCAACCACCTCCTCGACCTCCTCCCCTCGCTGCCGCCGGTGTGCACTGCCGGGAAAATCCCGTGCAGCTGCGGGTGGCAGGGGGCTCTCCTTGTGTGGCATGCGGGGGATCGGAGACTTCGGCTTGGCGGTCCAGATCGGATGCGGGCGCCGGGGCGGCGGCCCCGGGCTGGGGGCTCGACGGCGCGCTGGCGCCTGGATGCGGCGTCGGCCATGGCGGCCGTCTCGGCTGGGTGCCGGCCCCGGGCTCCAAGCGTGACGACACTGACCTGTTCGCGACGGCGGCCATGACGGCCGGTAGTGGCGGTGGAGGCGATCGGCCTCCCAGAGTTCTTGTCGGCGCGGCCGTGATTGGTGGAGGCCAGTCTTGCGCCGCTCCTAGCTCCACTCCTGTCTGGCGGCGTTCCGGCGCCATGGTCCTTGGGGGCCTTCCCCTTCGGATCCTGGATTGGAGGTTGTGGCGGCGTTCTGGTCGATGGTTTGGTGGCGGCGGTCGTCTTCTTCGTCGGAGATGGGCCGCGTTCGGCGGACCTCCGGATGCATCTCCGGGGGAAACCTCAGATCCCATCGGGATCGAGCGATGGCGGCGTCCCGGCGTCGTATTTTCCCTTTTGCGGGCATCGCTTTGGAGTCTTCACCGGATGGAGGGACCAGCGGCGGCGGGGCCGAGGTCGTGGCAGCCTCGACTTTCTAGGTCATAGGACCAATGGAGCAGAATCTGCAACGGCATGCGGCGGGGATGAGGTCGCTGTCGGCAGCTGATGTTGCGTGGCAGCGTGGTTGCTTGCAGCTGGTCTAGAGGCGGCGCGCTGGCCGCAATTTGCTCGCTGCGGTGTCGTCGACACCGCAGGAGTTTGGAGATGGGGCGGCGGCCCGGCTTCTTCGATGGTGGTGGTCTTCGTGGTCATGTGGATGATGCGATGGCTGATCTTTGAGATGGTGATGGTCTCCGACTTCGTAAGTCACAGTCGATGGCGGTATGGGACGTTCTCTTCTGTGGTTGCAGAGTTCTGAGGCTGGCGGCGGTATGGGACGCCCCCTCCATTTCGAGACAGGGTTCTATTCGACGCAGCAGGTGCTACGCATGACGACTTCAGAGGAGCTGTCAAGTCATGCCTGGCCAGCGGTGGCAACATGCCTGATCCTGGCAGGTGCTACGCACGACGTTTCTCCGCGGTGTCAAGTCATGCCTGCTGTTGTTCGAAAGAAGGTGGTGTGACAACGGCTAGAGGCAGAGCGGTATGGGACGTCATCGGCCTCCAGTTTCTCTTCCAGTGGTATTTGGCTATTCGTTGGCCGGAGAGGTGGTGATGGTAGAAGATTTGGTGTCGAGTTTACACACTTCGGTGGAAACATCTCGGGCGAAGTTGACACACGCTTGCGTCGTTACCTTGCTGAAGGTGATGGTTCGAAGCTTGACTTTGGGGATGAAAATTCCGAGTTCGGTTTTTGATCGAACTCGCCATCATCAGCGCACGTGTGGCTTTTCCTTCTTGAAGGCTTCGTCTAGAAGTTGTGTATGTATCTTTTCTTTTATCTTTTGCCATTAGTTTAGAGGTAGTCTGGGGGAGGTGTTGTTGCGAGGCATGTGGCCTCAGGTTTGTTTAATTTGTACTTCTTTAATTCATATATTTATGAAAAAACGGCTATGTGCATCAATTTGATGCAGAGGCCAGGACAGTGTTCCCGTTTCAAAAAAAAAAGATAGTTCTTGTTATTATTATTCTTCCTTTTATACCAAATGATCAATGTCCACATAATAATCATTGTCTGAATTTTATTTCTGTTCTTGTTTAATTAGGCCTTTTTTGTACTAAATGCTGGATCTGCTCATTGCTTGTTTAACAGCGCCCAGATTTCGTTCGGTTTGTTGAGAGTATCTGCCGTGAAAAGTAATGATGTAATCTATATTACTATAAAAAGAGAGAACATATTCATTGCTACAGCCACACCACTAACGTACGCATAACAACAACATCCAAAAATAGCCACACGGTCAGGCCCACTCATTCAGATCTAACCGTCAAAGAGCATGACTGGCCTGCACCTGTGTACGCTTAGCGATTTTTAGAAGCGGACGAAAACTCTGCCATCCCCACCTCCGCACGCGCACGCACACAATTAACGAGAGCCAGTCAACGAAAAAAATCTCCGCTCTCGCCTAGGTAACTCCCGAGCGCAAAACGCTCCTGGCTCGCTGTAAAAAAATAGAAGACAAAACAAATCTCACGCCCGCGCCGCCGTCATTGTACACTTGACACCGCCGTCCAGCTCGCGCCGTCCTGTACCCCGATCCTGCCACCAACGCCCTACCCTATCCGCCGTCCTTCCCGGGATGCCCTACTCGCGCCGCCCTCGGCGCCTCGCTGTACCAGCGCCCCACTCGCCATGCGGCCGTCGGTAGCGTTGCGGTGAGCGTGGCCTCCTCGCCAGCTTGGTCCACCGCCTCCTCCTCGATGCCGGGAAGGTCATCAAGCTCCACACCGACTCCGAGGACTTCGACTCCGCCCAGATCCTCACTTGGACGCCAGCCCAATTCTCACGCGGATGGAACGGCCAGGACGCCCTGCCCGCCGACCCACGCATCACGTGGACGCCGCGGCTGCCGACCCAATCATCACACGGACGCCACGGCGTAGACGCCGCCAGCCTCTTCCACAGACCATAGTCCATAACGATCTTCAGCCCCGAGCGGATCCCCCAACCACTCCATCACCAATCTCCAATCTGTTGGCAAGCAGCAGTCACCGTCATTCCTTCCTAGACCAGCTCTCATCCCGTTGCCGGTGCCTACGCCGCCATCCAATCATCAAGCTGTTGCATCTGCCGTAGGTACAACTTGAGGTGATTTTGTATTATCAGTACAAAGCGTAGCTTATTCTGCAGACTGCCAGGTTCCATAACTGATGTTTGCTCCTTTTTATACTCTTGATTATAATGGTACAATTACAAATGGTCAGTAAATGATTATCAGGTTATGACGAGTGCTGATGCGAGAGTCGAGGCAGTGACATGGTTTCCAAGGAAGCTTCATGTCGACGAGTGTGGATGCGAGCGGAAACACGATTTCGAAGGGAGCATGGTGTCCACGAATGTGGATGCGAGAGTTTGAGGCGGCGGGAGCTGATGATGTCGGCTGTGGCGTCAAAGAGGGAAGGGGAGATAACTTCGATATGAGCAGTGAAGAAGGAGCTGGGTAGGGTGGAGCATGGGAAAAGCGGAAGTGAGGAGACCAGAGAAATGTGATTCAGTTGGTGTGGCCATGTGTGTCTAAGTAATTTATAGCGTCAGAGCTTTAGCTATATAATCTAATTAGTTATCAAGCACAAATCGTTATCATATTTTATTACTTGTTAGAGGAAATCCTATTCTGAATTTCTTCCGGAACACTTATTGTCTTGCAGTTGTCATCGCTTTTGTTAGGACATTAATCTATGAGTTTTTTCATGTAGATTGTTGGGTGGAGAAGAGGGCTCGGTGCAGTTGATAGCAACATCAGCTAGATATTCTTGTTTCTGGTTCTTCCATGAAACAAACTTAATCAATCAGGGAGATGCTATTGTTAGTTACACCAGTATATCCTACATATTATAACCTTGTCTTGTTTCTGACATTTACTATTGCTTGTAAGAAATTTAATATGATTAAGGTGATTATTTACTGTCAATCTGTTTCTATTGAAATAGGTGGGTGTTGGCCATTTAATTTCGATGATATGCATTGGCACGCATTGTAGGACACTCATGTACAAAGATGCACCGAGATTTTTGCTATTCTCACAACCTGACTGATAAAAAGGCTGGGTGAGTTATTCTTGATGCATTTTATAATTTCTTTAGTAAAATATAATCATTCGATGGACTAGCCTTTTGTGTAAATTTCAACTGTTATTTGATTGCATAACTTATACTCTGTTGTGCTCTCACAGTTTTCAAATTAATTTACTTTGCAGAGCTTTTCAGTGGGGTGGGGTACCTTGGGAGAATTAAGTAGTTATTTCAAGAGTAGTGGTTTTGTTCATTTTTATTTAGAGCCCCGTAGATTAACCTCTGTAGTCTTCGTGATCCAAAGAATGGGGCTAACTATACCCAAAAAAATATGTTTGATAGACTAAACCAGGTTAGGCTACGTGTTAATAGTTTAACTCTCTTTTACTGACTTATACATTTTAAAACAAACTTATCTCTCCCGGTGTTTCTCATATTTTACTATTTGTATTTTGATTCTCAATGAATTTTGTTTCTTAATTTGCACTAATATTGTTTCTTAACAACGTTTGAAAAGCCTACATCATGTTAGGCCTTTAACAACGGCGTGACGAGAAGATATAAGGTCACCCATGGATATATATGCCTTATGTTAGGGCTTTAACAACGTTTGAAAAGCTTACATCATGTTAGCTTTAGTATCAATACAATGAAGGGCGCCAAAAGAAATGGGTGTGCTTCACTGGAGGACTGCGATGACCTATCGTTCTCCCCTCGCGGCGCTACGCCCTAACAATGGGCGGATGAGCAACCCCCAAATTCCGATGATGATGGGTAGCCCAGGCCTCCTCGATGGGAGCCACATTACTAATGCCATGTCGTAGGTGGCTCCTAATTGCGAGGCGACGTCTACTAGCTCGGCGCCGATGGACACCCTTGTCCCATCTAGGAGGGCCAGGGGCATATTGCTCCATCATGATGTAAATATGAGTCAGGTGGGATGGCGACCCATGCATATATAAATTGGCCCGAAGGAAAGAGCTCAATTTATAACCTCAAAGAACACACACACACACACACACACACACTTTCAAGCCGTTGGCCAATTCTCGTTTTCTAGCTTTTCGGTGATGGAGCTCAACTGTTGCAGAGTGGACCTGGTGCCTCACGGACCTTTCACATTTCCTGGGATATCTTTGTCTGGCTGGACCGAGCAAGTGTCTGGTTGGCCTAATCGACCTCTTGTTGCGAGATGCTCCCTCTAACGGACAGCGGCCCAGTACTCGGGGTTTTCCCGTTTTCTTTTCTTACTCTCTTTCTTTTGTACGTTCCTTTTTTCTATTTCTTTTTTGTTTTGTTTTATCTCTCTTATTTTATTGCAAAAACATTACAATATATAGATATGTTATCCAAGTCAGGAATCTTTAAACGAAACCCATGAGTATTTTCCAAACATATTTTGAATCTAGGTTTCAAGACTCTCACTAGTTCTTTGAACATTGTGAAATTTTTTTTCCAGTATTGTGTACAATTTTATTGAACTCCATGAACATTTTCTCTCACTAGTAAATTTTTAAAAAACTGTGAACATTACTTTGAATCGATGGAAAATTCCTTAACTAGGTGAACCAATGTTTTTAAATGCACGAATGTATTTATAATATATATATGATTTATTAAAATATGATCATTTTGTAGTACCATTTTTATGTTTTTATACTTATTCTAATATAGTTAAGTGATTATGTAAATAAATTATGGTATTTTAATTAAAAAAATCATACCTCTGAGTGAGCTAGACCAAAGCCGCCCCACAATATGACATGCGGGTGATTCCTCTCTAGCCCTTGCTGCAAGTGATACATAGGAGAGCCTCGAGTATGGATCACCAAGAAAGGAAGGGGTGGTGTGCTTAGCCTTCTCTCGTATGATTCATGAAACCACAAAACTATAATCTGACAACCGCCACTTTGGAAAAAAAAATCTAAATAGAGCAATGTAGGATATTGTTTTGAAGACCTAGTCCATATGAACTTAGAGGGGAAGTACATAAATGTTAATCAAATTTACTAATTTTCAGATAAATTATTTAAATTTTTGTACTTAACAGTTGATATGATAATATCACCATTAATTAACATGCATGCATAGTTTCAGATTCCCGGGATTGTACAACTTGACGACCCAAATTGACCAGAATGATTCTACTAACTAGATTCTATTATTCTACTATTATGATAGCAATGGACCTATGGTATGCGATCCCACCATACAGGTTCCGAACCAACTCAGAATTACGATTCTAAGAACTTTGATTAACGCACTCTCTATCCGAAAATATCACGTTGGTCCCCCCTAATCTAATTTTGGTATGCACAACTGGTGAAAGCTTCAGTGCTGCGATATGCTTCTTCTCAGCTTTTTCGGCGAGCCCTTGAATTCTTTTCTCTAATTATTATTTTACAAATGCGGTGGCAAGAATGAACAACAATTAGATGCAATGTTACCGGTATATATGATTATTTTTATCATTTGGCGAAAGAGTTTGTGAAGGTTATAATTTGAACAGTTCCCACATGGGGAAAATAATATGGTCCCGAATTAGACTAGGCAAGTCACACCAGTGGGTTGTGATGAGGATTCTCGATGTAGCATAATTCAAAATTTGGTCCCTAATTTACTAAAGACCACTTTATTATATTTTCATAAGTGTTACTCCCTTTTATCCTTGTGTAAAACCTTCTTTTGTAACTCATGATGTACTCTAGAAACCATGGTGGAACATTACATGATTTCTCTATTTTTGTTATAGCATGAGACCTTTTTATTAACTCCTAATAAGAGTTAACCGGTGCATGATATACATATCACACTCAACATACAAAAAACCATATGTTGTTTAATAACTTGTAGCATGCCATCATTTACATGGTTGTGACTCGCAAATTTGACCATTGTCACATAATGGAATTTTATACATTGCCACAATTTTCAAAATGCAAATTTGACAATTTTGTTTGTATCACAATGTTTCTGAATTTTTTAAATAAAAAACAATTATGCGATAAGTTCGTGAAACTTATTGGACCAATCTTGAGAATTATTTTTCATGCTTGTCGCCGAATTTAGAGAAATTTAATTCCGTATATTGGTTAAGAAGTTCTACCATCTGATGATGTAATTCTATATCTCAAACAAGGTAGGCACATTTGATAACATTTATCTAGGAAGTAACATGGCATAAGCCCCTAAATGACCAGAGCCTTCCAAGGTACTCGTGTCAATACCATTTATTGATGGATGCAACATAATATATCTAGAACGAAATGCACACACTATCATATAATTTCTCTCGGTGCCTCACATTCGTAGGAAAAAAATCCAACATGGTTGTGACTCGCTATAGAAACAACATAGAGCATTTCCAATTAGGCTAGCTACCACCAACGAGTTTGCAACTACAATGACAGAGGGATTAGCATGACAACCATAAGGGAGTATCAAGGATGAAAAGTACAATGATAGAGGAGGTAGCGATGGAGTATCATGACAATTACAATGGAGCAGTTTCCTATGAGTTACCACATACATATAAATAATGCTACCCTATGTTTGTTAGGTACATAGAAAATAACATACATGTAACATGATAGGTAAGAAGTACAACTAAATTATTAGGATCCTTTTTGATAGCCCATATTTAGTTTACCATATGGAGTCTGCCAGCCTCTGCCAACTCTTATTCCTCTAAATCATCTCTCTTCTTTTGTCGAGGACGTTAAGATCAATATAAAGCAGAGGGAGGGGAATGGCATTAGGGAGAACCAGGGAGATTAGAATCACATATTCATCTACAAGGAAACCTTAACACCTCAACCCCACATCAGCGCCGCAAGTGGCGTTGGAAAAAACTTACCGATGTCACATTAGATGATGGGCTCATGAAGGACTGAGAGAGAAAAGTAACCAATTATATCCTAAGAATATGTTTAGCAAATAAGAACATCTGAACCAAGTTAGGTTATGGGTTACTGGTATTTAACTCTCTTGGTTTTACTCATGCGTTTCCAAAAAATACTTAAATTTGTTGTTACGTCTCCTTAAGAACCATGGATGTATTGGCCTCTAGCAGCCAATACAAATATGGCAGGATAGATTCTAGTTTAGATTTGCACCTTGTGAAGTGTTACTTAGTATTAAAAGCCAAAAGTTTCCTAGAATATTAATTGTTTTTCCTTTTAGAAGGAGAAACTTGTTTAAGTAAATAACTCACAGCCTAATACACACTCATTGTACTACTCAATATTTTGTAAGGTTATTGACCATGTACAATAGAATACCTTATAGTGGAACTCAGAGGTGACAACCATACAACGAAATTGTTTTTTGCACTATCATACTGATAAGAAGACTATGGCCTGACCTGAAATTAACACTAAAAGAACATTAGGATAAATTCATCATAGAAGTATCGTCCAAGGACCCTCCTAAATTTGAAAAACGCGTGATAAACAATGAAAATCAGTTGTAGCCGCAATGAACCTATCGACATGAGAAGCGCATACAGTGTTCTAACTGTAAGACCTCCGACAGTAATTCATTCGGAGAATTATATAGATACAATCCTTTCTCGTCGCTAAAAATCGATCCCATGGACAAAATCCATACAAGGAAATTAGACTTAATATACAATAGGAATACATGGTCTAGTGTACAAAAACATGTACTCTTGGAACAGAACCTTTGTGAGACAAGAGCAACAGGAAGGTAGATGAAAGACTAATAACACCGGTAGGTATAACTATGAAATGCCAACATTACAAAGAAAACACCTTTCCTCTTGCAACTTTAAGTTATACGATGTTGTAAAGCATGTTAGTTTATTCAAATACACTAGTGGAAAACGGGGCTTTTTGCTCAGTGGCGAACACCTCTTTCCGCCCCGGCTCGGCCAACCACCCGGTGGAAAGGCTGCAGACACTACTAGAGATTTGCTTATAGCAGCATATCCTACCACAGGCGAAGACGAAAGTCGACGCGCCTGGGATACTTAGCGCAGGCGAACAGGAGATATAAGCGCCTGGGGTAAGTCTTACCCCAGGCAAACAAATTACGGAAGCGACTGGGGTAAAGTTTGGCAGGGTACCCATCACCACCCCCTGGCACTCTTCCTTTACCCCAGGCGAATAGCGTACCTGTTCGCCTCCGGTATAACACATACCCCAGGCGAAAAACGTACCTCTGCGCCTGGGGTAAGCCCTCGTTGTTGCTGCAAAAAATGAGAAAACCTTTAGGACCGGTTTTTGATACAAACCGGTTCTAAAGGATCTGTCCCCTGGGCCCCCCTCCCTGCAGCAAATGGTCGCGAGGCCTTTCGGACCGGTTTGTCCTAAAGGCCTTGCGACCATTTGCTGCAGGGAGTGGGGCCCAGGGGACAGATCCTTTAGAACCGGTTTGTATGACAAACCGGTTCCAATGTCCTTAGCTCAATGCTTTTTATTCTAAGTGGTCACCAGATCACCCGCACCCGCACCCACACGCCGCCGTCGTCTCCCACGCCAGTGTCGAGGAGGAGCAGAGCAGGTCGCCGCCGCCCACTCCGTCGTCGCCCACTCCGTTGTCGTCGTTGCGGATCCAGGTCAGCCCCCCTCCATCCCAGCCCACTCCCTCCCGTCGTCGTTGTGGATCCAGAGGAAGCATATGCGCCTGCTCCTGGTGGCCGCGGTGCTCCTAGATTAGACGAATCTGAAATGGATTTAGTGAACCGGTTTTGTTGCCCATATGCAACAGATTAACAACAGGACCTATACAATATCTCATTGCATCACATCCTATGCATACACACTGGACTTCACTAATGATCAATTGGAGTTTATCCGTCAGCAATGTGTCAATGAGAATTACAAGACCATGAGTTTGCTGCTATCTTCAAAGAAATATCTTCAAATATGTGAACTGGATATTATCTTAATCACATTTCTACCTCCCTGATGGTGAATGAATTAAGATGGATAATAATCAGTGATAAAAGTTTCCGTAGAAACTTGTTTCATTGGTGACCAATGGTCTCAAGGGGGAAGGAATGTCAGGGAATGTAATAGGGGGGTTATTAGTGGTTTAGTAGCAGTGAGGGTATTATCGGTATTTCACCTAAGATTTTGTTTCCCATGTGGCTTCATAATGCTGGCAAAGCATCGGTTTCGTCACATGATGCTGCATTTCAGGAATCCACCTACAAGTGTTTCTTTGTTTTTGGATATTCCAATAAAGTATATAGCCTTTCTGCATTTGTTTTGTGATAGGTAGGTGCTGTCATTTGTCATTGTTTTGTGATAGCTAAGCTCCTCTAACCTTTATGTCTACTTTCTTAATTTAATAGAACATGGCTTGCAAAGTATGTCGGTCCCGATGTGCCGAAGGACGATTCACCGGGTCTTCTTTCATGCTTCAGCTCCACGACGGTGACCTTGATTCTTTGGTAATTAACAAACGATTCTTTTTATGTTAACTTGCAACTTGTGTTCTTTCATTTTACTATCCAGCTTAGATTGGTATGTTTCTTAACAAAAGATTCTTTTATATTTCTTTTTTAGATTGTACCATGCAATATTCGGGAAGAGTTCAACGAGTTAGTAGGCAATACCGTGGATTTCGATGTTCGAGTGAAGAAAGAAAGAAAGAAGACCTACTTCTACGGGGAACAATTGCAGGCTATCATCGCCACCTATAATTTAAGCGGATGTGATTACATTCACTTCTCTATGGCAGGACCGCAACCTCGTATCAAAATTGTGTATATGGGCGGGATTAAGAGCGAGGATGGCGGTAGTGAGGATGATATGGACACTGAGGATGATATGGACACTGAGGATGATATGGACGAGGAGGACCCATGGAAACATGTGGTGGTTGCTCAAGGAGCCAATCTTGGCGAGCTTGAGAAGGACCGTGTCCTTCAGAAAC
The DNA here is from genome assembly GCA_028641055.1 of Alopecurus myosuroides. Classification (NCBI taxonomy): domain Eukaryota; kingdom Viridiplantae; phylum Streptophyta; class Magnoliopsida; order Poales; family Poaceae; genus Alopecurus; species Alopecurus myosuroides. The sequence goes on from CM054057.1 coordinate 127,095,968, forward strand.
TCGCCCAGATAAATAGCTGCATCGGGTTCCCTTTCGTGCATCGCATCACCAACACTAATGTCTCCAATGGACATGTCATGGTATGTTTCTTAACACTTTCTTATTCCTATAGTTGCTTATGTTATAATGTGGCCGGTATGTGACATTGTGCTTTTATTCTTTCTTGAAATTGTGTGTTCTCGAAAATACCTATGGCGGTAGCGGACAGTGCTGGCATGGAGAAATGTACCATTGGAGTACGCCGTGGAGAATTAGGAAATGTCACCGCAGTTCCGATCACCAGGGATAATGCTGATGGTCGCGTCATCCTCAACTCTCAAGCATGGAGGCAGTTCCATTCCGCAAGAGTTGGTATGGAGGCTGGCCGAGCTATTCTGATCACCATGAGGAATAGTGACATCCCCAACTTGGACAAGATCATGGTCATCAACTACATCAGCCCGCGCTAGATAGATGACGAGTTTGTTCAAATTAGAACAAATAATCATTTCCATCTGACTAACTACTGGATTTATTAGTATTATGGTTGTTTTCGAGATTATGTAATTTTGTTGAACTATGTGGTGATGATCGAGACTATGTGTTGATGATCGAGAATATTTCTGTTATGAAACTTAATTGTGTCATTTTGCTGTTATTCTGTCATTTTGATACTTATTTCTGTCAATTTCCTGTATTTCTGTTATTTTGGTTTCTTTTATATTTTGACACAGCAAAACCATACCCCAGGCGAACAGAATATAGTACCCCAGGCGCATCTGTACCACAGGCGCACAGTGCTTGTTCGCCACAGGTAAAAGTCTTACCCCAGGCGCACAAGGCCTATTCGCCTGGGGTATGCCAAGTTACCACAGGCGCATTTCGTAATTCGCCTGGGGTAAGCCATTACCGCTGGCGATATGGTCCCAGGCGAACCGAAATGCGCCTGTGGTAGGCCTTTTTGGTTCGCCTGGGGTAAGCTTTCCTCTAGTAGTGAGAGGTGGGGCCGGGGCGAGCAGGGCGCGTTGTGTGTGTGTGGGGGCGGGAGGGGGGGTCTTTTGGCCAGGTGGTATTTTTCCCCGGTTTGAGCCACAAACCGGGGCTAAAGGCCCGCAACAAGCAGGGCGCGTTGTGGGTGAGTCTTTGGCCCTAGTTAGAGCCACCAACCGGGGCAAAAGACCCCCACCTAGATGGTCAGCAAAGTTGTTTCTGTATTTCTATATCGCCCTTTAGTTAATAATTTCAATTTCATTAAGAAAAACTAACCAAATAGATGGAAATTGAAAATTAATAGAATTCTTTTTTTCTTCAAATCCAAAAAAAATCTCTTTTTTTGTAAACCCTGCCATGCCAGCCCTCTCCACTCCTCATGCCACTAAGTTTGTGGTGTGGTGTGCTCACTTGTTTTTCCCTCCTATGCACAAGAGGTGTTCGATGAAATGGCTGAGATCATAATGCCATCTGAGCTCGCAGAAAACTAACATATAATATTGCTAGACTATTGTGTAATAATGTATCAAACACTACTAGGAAAACAGCTATAGGAGGAATCTGAAAAAAGATACCCGTGACGCACCAAATGATCAGTGCGTCACGGCTATGTACCCGTGGCGCACCAAAGGTTGAAGGGCTTCGGTGCGTCACGCCTAAGGGCATAGCCGTGACGCACCAAACAAACGGTGTGTCACGGCTATAGGTGGGTGTTCGGTGGATACCATAGCCGTGGGGAAAGATAGCCGTGACGCACCATATGTTTGGTGCGTCGCGGGTATTGCAATAGCCGTGACACACCAAACATATGGTGCGTCACGGCTATGGTATCCACCGAAATTTTCCCTCCACACCCCCCGGACCGCCTTTATAGTTTTGTCACGGAAGATTTCCATGTCTAAAAATCATCAAAAATAAATTCCTTATAGATGCACGGAGAGTTTAAGGTATATTTTTTTAACAAATTTTGAAATACGTATTTCGACTTTCTGAGCAAAAGTTCGTTAAAAAAAGTAAAATGGGCATAACTTTTGCATACGATGTCGGAATTTAAAGTTCAATATATCAACGGAAACTAGAGAAAAAAAGGAATCCAACCTCACTCGCCTTCGGCCTGTGAGCCTTTTTAGATTCTCCAGATTCCAAAAGGAAAAAAGTTATGGCCGCTTGAAGATTTTTGACTAGAAAATAAAAAAAATAAAAAAGATAGGCGTGACGCACCACATGTATGGTGCGTCACGGCTAAGTAAGATAGGCGTGACACACCACATGTATGGTGCGTCACAGCTAAGTCTGGGCAGAAATTTTCGAATTTCGAACCCGGGAGAGGCCACACCCCTATATATACTCCCCTTCCTCCTTCTTCCTCCACTCTTCTCCATTCCCTTCTCATTTCTTCTTTCTCCTTCCTCCACTCTCCATTCTCTCTTCTCCCTTCCTCCTCCTCCTACCACCACCACCACCACCACCACCCACTCCGGCGACCTCTACTCCGACGACCACCTCCTCTCCGTTGACCTCCTCTCCGGTGACCTCCTCTGCGGCGACCATCTCTACTCCGGCGACCACCTCCTCTCCGGCGGCCTCCTCCTCTCCGGCGGCCTCCTCCACTACCACGACCACCTTCTCTCTGGCGGCCACCTCCACTCCGGCGACCACCTTCTCTCCGGCGGCCATCTCCACTCTGACGGCCTCCCTGTTTTCGTTTTTCAGAATTTCAAAATTTTGGGCGGCCAGATCTGGATCTAGATCTAGACCTGGATCTGTCCGCTTTTTTTTTAAATTTCGAAATCAATAGCCGTGACGCACCATACATGAGGTGCGCCACGGGTAACTAAAGATAGCCGTGACACACCAAACAGGCGGTGCGCCACGGGTAAACGAGATAGACGTGACGCACCAAAAATAGGTGCGTCACGGCTATTTTAATAGGCGCGGCGTGATAGCCGTGACGCACCATGGTGCGTCACGGGTATGAAATTTGGTGCGTCACGCATTAGCGTTTTCCTAGTAGTGAAACCTGCATGGTTCATGTATTTGGATTAGTCCACCTCCGTTTTTCACATGTTTTGTATCAAAATCAGTATGGGGCGTATGAACTGGAGGATTTGTAGATATGTAGAACAAAACAAACGGTGTCGCCAGCATACAGCCCAACTGTGGCTCCTGAGTGCATATATATATATGCATATCAAATGCACGGTCAGACGTATGCTGGCGAATCCGGATGATTTGTAATCGGTATATGAACTGAATGATGTATCAAACCTTTTTTGAAACCTTGAGGTATGTAGATTAAAATAATCGGTATCGTCATCATACAACCCTACCGTGGCTCCTGAGTGCATATATGCATATCAAATGCTCGGTAGGACGTATGCTGGAGAATCCGAAAGATTTGTATTCGGTCAATGAACAGAACGATGTATGAAAGGGACTCCGAGAGGTGGGCTATATATAGGGTCCTCTGGCTCACAAAGTTTTGTGCTAGGGTTTCAATCTAACGGTTAAAAGGCGCTCGAAAGAAACACCCCTGATCCAACAGCTCACAAGCGCTCGAAAGAAACACACCGTACCCCTGATCGAACGGCTCACAAGATCTCGAAAGAAACACACTCTTGATCCATCGACTCACAAGCGCTTGAAAGAAACACACGATCCGTGTGATTCTATTTGGTTGATCCCAACGAAACCGTAACCCTTCAGTCCCGGTTGGTAAAATGGGACGGGACTAAAGGGTCTGTTTCTTCTCACTATATATATGTATGCATTGCCACCATTTGCATAAACACATATAAACTCACCACTCTCCCATGGCTTCTACCGTACCCACTCTGACCTTCCTGCAGGCGGATGCTGAGCTTGATTCTTTCTGCAGCTTGGAGAATAGCTCAGGAACCAACTAGTAATCTTGCTCTTATTTTGAAGTCAAAATACCACGTTGACCCTTCTATTTGGAGAGCTAAATTCTAGTGGTCCGAAATATGCTTTTTGGGCTACCATTTTAAAAGTGAAACCTCTTTTGGAATATGCTTGTTTTACGTAAATCGTCGATGGCTCCGCTTCCATTTGGAGTACACCTTTATTTTATCGTTGGAAACATACTTATGATAAGTTGATTATTTAGAAGCCTCCTTATGTGTACCCAGCCACCAGTAAAGATCTTTGGAACCATAATCACAAGTCTTGGAATCAAAACCTTATAAATTCTTTTTTTTCAACAGATGTAGCCTCGCAAATTTTGCAAACTCCTATTATTGATGATATAGATCAAGACTTGGAAACTGACTCCAGCAGGTACATTTTCAACACGCAGCTGCCCCAAAATCAGCGAGGTATCTCCTCCAGTCATCTGTTTACTGAACCATGTCTGGTGTGAAAAAGGTATGATACCTAGAGTACAAACTTTTGAATGGAGGCTCTTAATAGGATTTAGCAACAGGTAAAAGAGCATGGTGTTTTTCTACTCGCATAAATTCCAATTGCTCTAGATATGGAGGAGTTGAGGATGAAATGCATTTATTTTTTCTCTGCCCTTTTGCGAAAGAAGCATGGTACTCTAGCACCTGGTTTATCAACGTCGAACTCCTCGATGATAGTAATCAGCTGCTGCCTGACATGATAGGCTTTCTATTATCTTCTAACCATCCATGCATGCCGGTCAAAATTCTTTATACCTTCCTTTGGTGCCTTTGGAAAAGTGGAAGCGATTTTCTCTTCATTAAGATACAAATGCATCCAAAAAGAAAATTTTCTATGAAATCGGCTTTGCTGCAGGATAGTGCACTATATACGCAACAACTTAATCCACAGATGCAGCTGGAACAAGCCCACGATGAACAAAAATAACAAGCCCATCATGGACGCCGGACACCTCTGGAAGAAGGACACATTCTTTTTTCTGATGCAGCTTGGTCGCAGCTCCCGCTCCTATGCCCCCAACGAGTCGGTCTTGGTGATTTTGTACAGTGGCACGGTCAACACGCGCAAAACGTCTACTCCCAGCTCGATCACCTCTGGTGTCGTCGCAGATCGAAGCTGAAGCTTTCGGTATGCTTCTTGTAGTAAAGGTGTCCGACTACCTGCATCTTCAAGATCCTCTCTTCTAAACGAATTCTTCAGATTTGGTACAGGCAGCCGAGCGTCAGGACGTATCTTTGGCAGGTCCTTGGACGACCAGACATGTCATTTCCGCGATTAGGACATCCGGAAGTTTGACTCAACTAGGATAGCTCATATTTCTAGGGCCTAAAATTTCAAAGCTCACCACCAAGCTAAACTTGCTCTTCGCGCCCAAAACAAGACAATTTGTTCTAGGTGTTTGTCAGACCAAACTGGACGATGTCCTGTCTGCTTGTCTCTTTCAGCTGAGAGTGTTATCCCTCTCCAGCTCTCATATGTAAAATGTGCTTAAGGTTTATCAATACAAGGTAGAAGTTAAAAAAAATGAAAGAAACTAATTGGATGAAATCCCCTACGATCGTAGAGGGATCGCTGTGGATAGTCTGGTTGCGTGGAAGCTTAAACTGTAGAGAAAGCTTGTTTAGAGCTAGTCCAGGACACTGCGGCTTATACCAAGAGTATATACGGAGTGAATAGTGGCTTAATTCTTTGGGTGTATTATTGAGCCTTCGGACGAGTATGTATAAAACTATAAGGGATCGACTTGGAATAGAAGACATGTTACGAAGAAATCCATCTCTATCATATATTTTCATAAGAGAACATACCATACTCTAACACTTTCAAGTACTATTGTAATCAATGTGTTAAAATTTGTTGTGTGATTGCATAACATATCATTGATATTTTAGACTTGACAGAAACTTATCTTTTAAAACACAATAATCATTCAAAATGGTAGTTTAGACAGTATCACAGTTTAATAAAATACAAATTTGACCCGTATGTTTGTATCACCATGAGAACTGAGTACTAGCTCAGTGGCGGTGGCAGCGAGTGCGCGCCCAGCCCACCCGGGTTCAAGTCTGAGTGAGGCCCGAATTAAAAGGGGTATTATCTAGCACGGAAAATTGCTGCTAAAGAGTCTCATCTTCTACCTAACAACGGACCTCCATGCGAGGGATCTGTCCCCCTTTGGTCAACGTTTTATTTGTATCACCATGTTAGTAGAACTAGGACAAATGCCCGTGCGTTGCTACGGGATACAAACATAATTTGCTACGGGATACAAACGTAATTTTGAAATCCACGTGCTATAGTTTATTTTTCCAAAACATGCTACTTTTTAGACCATCAAATCACACCAGATACGTCATGAAATTTAAGCAAAGATGCCCTACGAAAATCAATGTTGCTTTTTGATAGTAAAGATAATACATAATTGTTGACTTCGAACTTCAAACACGCAACTGGGATATTGCCCTCCTAAGATGAGTTTGTGTGCTTAGTAACTGTCTCGCTGACACTGAATTATTTCGCATTGTTTTTTCACATATACGAGCACAAATTTAACTTCCAAACAACGTAATATTAATTATAGCGATAAAATAAAAACTTACAATTCAAATAGAAGGGTGTAATAATCTTTAATGTTTTCTTTTGTAAGAAGTACATCATTGTCATTTCATTTCTAGTAATTATAGCGATAAAATAAAAACTTACAGTTCAAATAGAAGGGTGTAATAATCTTTAATGTTTTCTTCTGTAAGAATTACATCATTGTCATTTCATATCTATTCCATACAAATTCCTTCATATACACCGCAAAAATCTGCATACAAAGTTCCTACTCTGATTCTATCAACAAACTGAACTGGGCCATCTAATTGAAGTTAGAAAACCAGTTACAATTTCCTATTTACATCTTGCAGCAAGAATTTTCCTTTTGATATGCTTAGAAAATCATCTTGTGTCTGCAACCGAGCTAGAGCAATTGCATCTGTCCTCAATTCCTTGGTGCAGCGGCCAATACAGAGTATTAATACTCCCTAGTATGCAACACAAGTAATCAAAATATCCATATCCAAAATAGTCTAGGAAGCAAGTTGTTGATAATTAGTTTTTTTATGAAAACTTTACTTACCAGCTGGAGGGTGTGTTTTAGGAGCTGCATCGAAGAAACATATACATTTTGATACCAGCTGGAGGGTGTGTTTTAGGAGCTGCATCGAAGAAAAATAGTGTTTAAGCATGTCCAATAAATTGCAATCTGATAGAGATTGACTCCCAAATTTTAGTACATGATCAGACGATGTAGTTATGACAATACAATTAGGCACCAAAGTCATATGTTTACAGAAAGAAACTGCTTCTAGATAGACAAGACTGATTTATCTGAATTAATTTTAGATGGCAACACAAATCTTAATACCTCTGTTTTTTAAGAACATGTAGTTAGACATTACTGAGTTTCTGAATTAATCTTAGATGGACAAATAAATCTTAGTAGTTTGTTATTTCTACCGAAATGAAGTAATATCTTTTTGTCGTTTGCAAATTTGAAGGTGATGCCTATAAAACTACTATAGTAATAAATTTCAATTTGGGAACAGACCACCCGTGACCCGGCGTAGACAAACAAACATTGTATGAACTAAGAATGCTTCTACTTCTCATCAAAGATGCAACAGATAAAATGAAACATTATACGAACTGGAATAAAATTTACAACTCACCAAGAGCGCTCACTACAAAAGATCATCCATGATACAATCCATGGAGTCGCCAATGCCTAGCTGCACACCCAACTCGAAATTCAAATATTATAGCAGTGGGAATAGTTGACATTTTTTTATATTGTGCAGCTAAAGTTTGCCTACCTGAGACCTCTTGTTAATGTAGATAGATACTTTCGTCGGTGTAAATCCCCTGCGTCAGAACAAAAAAAAAGTTTCTCCACCTTAATTACCCTGATCAGGCTTCATTTTACATACTGCTGTGGCATGATCCACACCCATCCAAATCAAAAGAAAGAAAAATATTGCGCTATTTTCTGAATATTGCACAGCTCTACGGTCCGTACCTTTTCTTGTTGATTTGAGTAGCTCCCCGTCCTTCCACCAGAGACCAGACATCAGGTCTCCACGAATGGCCCTTCTCCTACGGAAGAACCCTCTTGTTGCTTCTCGCCCCTTTGTGCTGCACCCTCTGCTTTATCGTCGCGGCTCCTCGCAGCTCTCACCAGACACACACGACGATTACAGATTGTTAATTCTTTCATGAAACATCATGTGGGAGTGCACAGCAATATGGAAAACGCGATGCCTTTCACCCAATCAATCCCTTACCAGTTCCAGTTGCCACTACAAGCATCGTCAGATCGTATCGCTCCTGCAGCAAACCGCGGACTGGTCGTCGGAGGCCACCTGCTCGTGGCTTTCACCAGCGAGTCCAGCGTCCTTGATGCAGTGCGAAACAAGCAGTTCTGTCACCGGTGCCATGGCCGCCGCCATCTTGGAGGTCTACGTGTGGATGCTGCTGCAGGTAACCGTGCCGGTAGTGGTGGAGGAGGAAGTTGGTGAAATGAGCACATTCCGCCGAAAATGTATCTGTATTACCTCATGGGCTTGAAATGACCATGTACTTGCTGATGCCAGAGTGACCTGATTCCATTTGTGCTCGCTTAAACCTATAGTTTAAGAATGCTAGCCAAGGCACTACATACAAAATAGCTACTACGAAGCCTCAAACCAATATTAAGAATGTTTCCCCTTAATTTCCAAGGAGGAGGAAGTTGGAGGCTGCGAACTTCTTTGGGCTTATCAGGTTCCTTTGAAGAATACTTTCAATGAAGAACCCTCAAGGCCACCTACAGAAGAAAAAAATTGGAAAAGAAAAACATTAAGCAAACAGTAAATTGGTCAATATTTAGGCAACTAAATTCACACTCATAGGATTAAGCGTACACCGATAAGGAAAGAAACCAAAATAATAACTCTCATAGCAAAATATTTTTTGTAGTAAAGAAAATTGTGACTATAATTGGCCAGAGACAATTCCAAGCGTACCTAGACTTTCTTGCAATAATGACTGCGTCGGATGATCTTGTTTATCATATCAAGAGAACTTTTTTTGCAATTGCAAGAGTCACCTAGCTCTATAAGGTTAAACAAAGGAGATTCAGCAAATTTCATATTTTTAGCATCTATTCCATGCATGGCAAATCCTCCATCAGCTCGTCATGCAGTAATGAAAATCCACGAGAGACCCTACACATACCTACAAGATCTTGTACCCATCAGAGATGCAAGACACAACAATAAGGTGCTTGTACCCAGCGGCGAGACCTTCTGGCTGCAGACAACGGCGGGTTAGTGATGGAGGTCCTGCACTGGCGATCTTGGGAAAGTGCATTCCTGTCCTCATCCGCGGCGATACAATCGGCCTCCTCCTCCGATCCATCACCGGCGACTAAACACGGAGGTAAGACGCACAGATGAGCGCCAACAGGAAAGCTGAAAAGCAGTAAGGAGCCAGTGGAAGATGACAGTCTCCTAGCACGAGTCGGGTAGAGGCAGGCGTCCAGCGCCCAGCGGCGTCGAGGAACCAAGGAGGAAGGCTTCCGGCAGCGGAGGAGGCAGTCTGACGACATGTAGGAGGATGGGCGTACCCTGTCGGGCGGCGGCGTGGAGGAGTCCGGTGACGGCGTGCGGCGTGCATTGGCGGCGCAAGGATTGGGGATTAGTCGATTAGGGATCAATCAACTCACGCTGGGGGCTGGCAGCGTACCCGCCACCAACGGCGCCGCCATCAAGATCCCCACCTCTCCTCTCCTCTCATTTTCCTTCACCATCGGACGCCCGGCCTACACCAGTGAATCTGTTCCTCGATTCGACCCAGCATGACGGCGGCGAGATGGATCCCGATGGCGCGAGAAGTCGTATAGTTGAGGGCTTGAGGCTGGATCGGGCCATGGGGATCGGTGGCGCTGGGAGAGTCCAAGATGAGACATGAGGGAGAGAACAAACTCGTGGTACAGTTGACGCTAATTGATCTCGTGTAATTAGTGGAGCATTAAATTCCGGTCGTGGTAAAATAACCATGCGGAAGGAAGTACAACGAGGAGGTGTTGACGAAGGACGAGCGAAGTGTATTGTTGACGGACGACAGAACGTATCGTTCTTTTTAGGTAGTAGAGATTTAGAAGATGTAACAATTATGCGACACGTCTGTGTAACTTATTGGACCAACCTCGACAATTAATTTTCATGCGGTTAGTCAAATTTCGAGAAATTTCATTCCATTGGAAGACATGAGCTAGAGGTGGAGAGAGAGTCTTGCGTTAATTTGCAAATGGAGGACAGGACACACAAGATCGACCTTGTGCAGGTTCACACCTCTGCACATGTCCGTGGTGTGCTGATAGACTAGGGAAGGGCCTTGTGCAGGTGCACACCCGTGCACATGTGCCTCGATACCTTCGGCTCCTGTGTTTCTTCTATGCTGATAAACTAGAGAAGCGTGCAAGCTGAACTGTCTAGAATGAGATGAACCAACTGTTGGTAACTAGTTTAGACCTCCCGTAGAAGCTCTCCTGGTGCCTCCCATTCCCGCACTAATGGTTGACACCCTGCCGCAGCAGCCACAAGATAGAGCATTGCCAATTAGGCTAGCCACCACCAACGAGTTTGCAATTACATCCACAGAGTAGCAAGCGACTGTCTAGCAGTTTTTGTTACATTTTTTGAGCTGGATGTGGCCGGCTAGCACATATATAGCACATCTGAAGAAAGCTGCCTGCTGTCTTTTAGTTAAATAGTGGAGAAAAGATCAAGTAACTAAGGTTGGTAAGGAGTGTGAAGACATTAATTAGGAGCATCTCATTGATAGCCTTCATGGAGTTGGACCATGTAGAATATGCATCCCTTATATATCCATGGAGCTACTGTTAGCAGACAGAAAACGCCGGTTTAAGCGTAGAACAGTATCAACAAGTATCATGACGTTAGGAAGAAAATGGAAGTTTGACTAGTATAGCTGATTTCTAGGTCCACAATATTATGTGCATCAAGGATTAGAATCGGCATCCAAACATAGTGGAGCATTCACAATTTCATGTGTGCTATAAACTGACAAGGATTTGGTATGTAGCTTAAAACCTTATCGAGGTCTCTGGATTTTCCGCTCTCTAGATCAAAGCGCACGAATATTGCCTTCCACTCGACGAAAGGCCCCCTACTCCTACCACCGGGCGACCTCTTTGTCGTTTCTGACGATGGAGTAGGGCGTGCACACAACCCCTCCAAATGAAAGCATTTTCGGTGATGGAGTTCAACTGTTGCGGAGTGGACGTGGCGCACAGCTTCCCACCTGGGTCGGCCCATTTTTTTCTTTTTCAATTTCATTTGTTAGAAAATGTCATATAACTTAAAATGTATATTTTTTAAATGGTGAACAAATTTTAACTTTGAAATATTTCAAACATGAACAATTCTTAAATTTGAACAATTTTTAATCTAGATGTTTTTTCATCTGAACAAATTTTAAATTTGAATAGTTTTTTATCCGAACAAATTTAAAATTTGATTTTTTTTGAACATTTTAAAGTTTGATCAGTTTTCAGTTTTGAACAAAAAATAATAATTTTGAACAAAAAATTTCGGTGAACAAAAAGAAAGTAATAGAAAAGAAAATGAGAAAAAAAAGAAAAAAAATGAGACAATAAAAACCTTAAAGAGAAGTTAGACACAAAACGTGTCATAACCTAATGGTTGTGCCCCTATCATTCTAGATGCCGAGTCCCAGGTTCGAATCCCCCTTCTCTCTTGTTTTCTCATTTTTCATATTAACGAGTAGTTAGTGGGACGGCCCGCTTCGAATTCCCACGTGGGCGAGTCGGAAGTAGTACTCGCATTAAGCGGTACATAGTGGTTACGGGGCATTGCTCACCTTTCACATTAACATGGCTACCTTGTACGGCCGGGCCAAACAACAGATGGGTTGGCCCAATCCACCTCTTGATGCACGATATACTCAGACCATAGTATGGTGCAGCCCCTCCCTCCGACGGGCAGCGGTATAGTAGCCTTCGTTTTTCTGTTTTCTTTTCTTTGTCTGTTTTTTGACACTTTTATCGTGTTTTGTTTTAACCCTCTTATTTTCCGCATAAACATTACTATACATATTATCCAAGTCAAAAATATGTAAAAAAAAATCCTGTGAGTGTTTTCCAAACATATTTTGAATCCATGTTTCAAAGTCGTGGCTAGTTTTTGGGTTTATTACTTATGATCCTTACTTTTTTTAGTTTTCCTAATTTTTAGCTCACTCGTTTATCTTTCCTCATTTTTACACCAATTCGCTCTTTCGAGACTTGCAGGCCGCTTTTTCGTCGGGTGAACTCATTTGACGGTTAGTTGGCTTGACTAGTGTGGTCGGTTTGGGGCACCGCACGAGTGGGCCCGCTAGAAATGCTGACGGGTAGGGCCGGAGTAGGCCCATGGAAATAACAGATATAAGAGATCAAGTAATAGGGTTGGTAAGAAACGTAAATTCATATTAGGAGCCTCTTTGATAGCTTCTATAGAGTTATATCATGTGGGGCCTACAACCTTCTTCAACACTTCTTACGTGAAATCATCTCCTTTCTTGTGATGGGTGTGAAGATCGATACAAATGAGAGGGAGGGAAGGGACTAGGGGAGAACAAGGGAGATCTACCTTAACCCCTCACATCTCACATCACCGTCCAACGTGTTGTCAGAAAACCCTTAAACTTGTGCCACATTTGCTGAACATGTTCATGAAGAAATATTGGCAGAAAAAACTACCCAATACACAAAGAATGGGGCTAACTATACCCAAAAAATATGTTTGATAGATAAGCATCTAAACCAGGTTAGGCTACGTGTTAATAGTTTAACTCTCTTTTTCTGACTTATACATTTCAAAACAAACTTATCTCTCCCGGTGTTTCTCATATTTTACTATTTGTATTTTGATTCTCAATGAATTTTGTTTCTTAATTTGCACTAATATTGTTTCTTAACAACGTTTGAAAAGCCTACATCATGTTAGGCCTTTAACAACGGCTTGACGAGAAGATATAAGGTCACCCATGGATATATATGCCTTATGTTAGGGCTTTAACAACGTTTGAAAAGCCTACATCATGTTAGCTTTAGTATCAATACAATGAAGGGCGCCAAAAGAAATGGGTGTGCTTCATTGGAGGACTGCGATGACCTATCGTGCTCCCCTCGCGGCGCTACGCCCTAACAATGGGCGGATGAGCAACCCCCAAATTCCGACGATGATGGGTAGCCCAGGCCTCCTCGATGGGAGCCACATTACTAATGCCATGTCGTAGGTGGCTCCTAATTACGAGGCGACGTCTACTAGCTCGGCGCCGATGGACACCCTTGTCCCATCTAGGAGGGCCAGGGGCTTGTAGCTCCATCATGATGTAAATATGAGTCAGGTGGGATGGCGACCCATGCATATATAAATTGGCCCGAAGGAAAGAGCTCAATTTATAACCTCAAAGAACACACACACACACACACACACACACACACACACACACACACACACACACACACTTGCAAGCCGTTGGCCAATTCTCGTTTTCTAGCTTTTCGGTGATGGAGCTCAACTGTTGCAGAGTGGACCTGGTGCCTCACGGACCTTTCACATTTCCTGGGATATCTTTGTCTGGCTGGACCGAGCAAGTGTCTGGTTGGCCTAATCGACCTCTTGTTGCGAGATGCTCCCTCTAACGGACAGCGGCCCAGTATCCGGGGTTTTCCCGTTTTCTTTTCTTACTCTCTTTCTTTTGTACGTTCCGTTTTTCTATTTCTTTTTTGTTTTGTTTTATCTCTCTTATTTTATTGCAAAAACATTACAATATATAGATATGTTATCCAAGTCGGGAATCTTTAAACGAAACCCGTGAGTATTTTCCAAACATATTTTGAATCTAGGTTTCAAGACTCTCACTAGTTCTTTGAACATTGTGAACTTTTTTTTTCCAGTATTGTGTACAATTTTATTGAACTCCATGAACATTTTCTCTCACTAGTAAATTTTTAAAAACTGTGAACATTACTTTGAATCGATGGAAAATTCCTTAACTAGGTGAACCAATGTTTTTAAATGCACGAATGTATTTATAATATATATATGATTTATTAAAATATGATCATTTTTTATTACCATTTTCATGTTTTTATAATTATTCTAATATAGAAAGTGATTATGTAAATAAATTATGGTATTTTAATTAAAAAAATCATACCTCTGAGTGAGCTAGACCAAAGCCGCCGCACAAGATGACATGCGGGTGATTCCTCTCTATCCCTTGCTGCAAGTGATACATAGGAGAGCCTCGAGTATGGATCACCAAGAAAGGAAGGGGTGGTGTGCTTAGCCTTCTCTCGTATGATTCATGAAACCACAAAACTATAATCTGACAACCGCCACTTTGGGAAAAAAATCTAAATAGAGCAATGTAGGATATTGCTTTGAAGACCTAGTCCATATGAACTTAGATAGAGGGGAAGTACATAAATGTTAATAAAATTTACTAATTTTCAGATAAATTATTTAAATTTTTGTACTTAACAGTTGATATGATAATATCACCATTAATTAGCATGCATGCATAGTTTTCAGATTCCCGGGATTGTACAACTTAACGACCCAAATTGACCAGAATGATTCTACTAACTAGATTCTATTATTCTACTATTATGAAAGCAATGGACCTACGGTATGCGATCCCACCATACAGGTTTCGAACCAACTCAGAATTACGATTCTAAGAACTTTGATTAACGCACTCTCTATCCGAAAAAATCACGTTGGTCCCCCCTAATCTAATTTTGGTATGCACAACTGGTGAAAGCTTCAGTGCTGCGATCTGCTTCTTCTCAGCTTTTTCGGCGAGCCATAGAATTCTTTTCTCTAATTCTTATTGTACAAATGCGGTGGCAAGAATGAACAACAATTAGATGCAATGTTACCGGTATATATGATTATTTTTATCATTTGGCGAAAGAGTTTGTGAAGGTTATATTTTGAACAGTTCCCACATGGGGAAAATAATATGGTCCCGAATTAGACTAGGCAAGTCACACCAGTGGGTTGTGATGAGGATTCTCGATGTAGCATAATTCCAAATTTGGTCCATAATTTACTAAAGACCACTTTATTATATTTTCATAAGTGTTACTCCCTTTTATCCTTGTGTAAAACCTTCTTTTGTAACTCATGATGTACTCTAGAAACCATGGTGGAACATTACATGATTTCTCTATTTTTGTTATCGCATGAGACCTTTTTATTAACTCCTAATAAGAGTTAACCGGTGCATGATATACATATCACACTCAACATAAAAAAAAAACCATATGTTGTTTAATAACTTGTAGCATGCCATCATTTACATGGTTGTGACTCGCAAATTTGACCATTGTCACATAATGGAATTTTATACATTGCCACAATTTTCAAAATGCAAATTTGACAATTGTGTTTGTATCACAATGTTTCTGAATTTTTTAAATAAAAAACAATTATGCGATAAGTTCGTGAAACTTATTGGACCAATCTTGAGAATTATTTTTCATGCTTGTCGCCGAATTTAGAGAAATTTAATTCCATATATTGGTTAAGAAGTTCTACCATCTGATGATGTAATTCTATATCTCAAACAAGGTAGGCACATTTGATAACATTTATCTAGGAAGTAACATGGCATAAGCCCCTAAATGATCAGAGCCTTCCAAGGTACTCGTGTCAATACCATTTATTGATGGATGCAACATAATATATCTAGAACGAAATGCACACACTATCATATAATTTCTCTCGGTGCCTCACATTCCTTGGGAAAAAATCCAACATGGTTGTGACTCGCTATAGAAACAACATAGAGCATTTCCAATTAGGCTAGCTACCACCAACGAGTTTGCAACTACAATGACAGAGGGATTAGCATGACAACCATAAGGGAGTATCAAGGATGAAAAGTACAATGATAGAGGAGGTAGCGATGGAGTATCATGACAATTACAATGGAGCAGTTTCCTATGAGTTACCACATACATATAAATAATGCTACCCTATGTTTGTTAGGTACATAGAAAATAACATACATGTAACATGATAGGTAAGAAGTACAACGAAATTATTAGCATCCTTTTTGATAGCCCATATTTAGTTTACCATATGGAGTCTGCCAGCCTCTGCCAACTCTTATTCCTCTAAATCATCTCTCTTCTTTTGTCGAGGACGTTAAGATCAATATAAAGGAGAGGGAGGGGAATGGCATTAGGGAGAACCAGGGAGATTAGAATCACATATTCATCTACAAGGAAACCTTAACACCTCAACCCCACATCAGCGCCGCAAGTGGCGTTGGAAAAAACTTACCGATGTCACATTAGATGATGGGCTCATGAAGGACTGGGAGAGAAAAGTAACCAATTATATCCTAAGAATATGTTTAGCAAATAAGAACATCTGAACCAAGTTAGGTTATGGGTTACTGGTATTTAACTCTCTTGGTTTTACTCATGCGTTTCCAAAAAATACTTAAATATGTTGTTACGTCTCCTTAAAAACCATGGATGTATTGGCCTCTAGCAGCCAATACATATATGGCAGGATAGATTCTAGTTTAGATTTGCACCTTGTGAAGTGTTACTTAGTATTAAAAGCCAAAAGTTTCCTAGAATATTAATTGTTTTTCCTTTTAGAAGCAGAAACTTGTTTAAGTAAATAACTCACTGCCTAATACACATTCATTGTACTACTCAATATTTTGTAAGGTTATTGACCATGTACAGTAGAATACCTTATAGTGGAACTCAGAGGTGACAACCATACGAAGAAATTGTTTTTTGCACTATCATACTGATAAGAAGACTATGGCCTGAACTGAAATTAACACTAAAAGAACATTAGGATAAATTCATCATAGAAGTATCATCCAAGGACCCTCCTAAATTTGAAAAACGCGTGAGAAACAATGAAAATCAGTTGTAGCCGCAATGAACCTATCAACGTGAGAAGCGCATACAGTGTGCTAACTGTAAGACCTCCGATAGTAATTCATTCGGAGAATTATATAGATACAATCCTTTCTCGTCGCTAAAAATCGATCCCATGGACAAAATCCATACAAGGACATTAGACTTAATATACAATAGGAATACATGGTCTAGTGTACAAAAACATGTACTCTTGGAACAGAACCTTTGTGAGACAAGAGTACCAGGAAGGTAGATGAAAGACTAATAACACCGGTAGGTATAACTATGAAATGCCAACATTACAAAGAAAACACCTTTCCTCTTGCAACTTTAAGTTATACGATGTTGTAAAGCCTGTTAGTTTATTCAAATACACTAGTGGAAAACGGGGCTTTTGCTCAGTGGCGAACACCTCTTTCCGCCCCGGCTCGGCCACCACCCGGTGAAAAGGCTGCAGAGGTGGGGCCAGGGCGAGCAGGGCGCGTTGTGTGTGTGTGGGGGCGGGAGGGGGGAGGGGTCTTTTGGCCAGGTGGTATTTTTCCCCGGTTTGAGCCACAAACCGGGGCTAAAGGCCCGCAACGAGCAGGGCGCGTTGTGGGGGAGTCTTTGGCCCCGGTTAGAGCCACCAACCGGGGCAAAAGACCCCCACCTAGATGGTCAGCAAAGTTGTAATTTCAATTTCATTAGGAAAAACTAACCAAATAGATGGAAATTGAAAATTAATAAAATTCTTTTATTCTTCAAATCCAAAAAATTTCTCTTTTTTTCAAACCCTGCCATGCCAGCCCTCTCCACTCCTCATGCCACTAAGTTTTTGGTGTGGTGTGCTCACTTGTTTTTCCCTCCTATGCACAAGAGGTGTTCGATGAAATGGCTGAGAGCATAATGCCATCTGAGCTCGCAGAAAACAAATATATAATATTGCTAGACTATTGTGTAATAATGTATCAAACACTACTAGGAAAACAGCTATAGGAGGAATCTGAAAAAGATACCCGTGACGCACCAAATGATCGGTGCATCACGGCTATGTACCCGTGGCGCACCAAACGTTCAAGGGCTTCGGTGCGTCACGCCTAAGGGCATAGCCGTGATGCACCAAACAAACGGTGCGTCACGCCTAAGGTATATTTTTTTAACAAATTTTGAAATACTATTTCGACTTCTGAGCAAAAGTTCGTTAAAAAAAGTAAAATGGGCATAACTTTTGCATACGATGTCGGAATCTAAAGTTCAATATACCAACGGAAACTAGAGAAAAAAAGGAATCCAACCTCACTCGCCTTCGGCCTGTGAGCCTTTTTTAGATTCTCCAAATTCCGAAAGG
This sequence comes from Alopecurus myosuroides, assembly GCA_028641055.1. Classification (NCBI taxonomy): domain Eukaryota; kingdom Viridiplantae; phylum Streptophyta; class Magnoliopsida; order Poales; family Poaceae; genus Alopecurus; species Alopecurus myosuroides. Next base: position 127,114,201 of record CM054057.1, read on the forward strand.
AAAAAAAGTTATGGCCGTTTGAAGATTTTCGACTAGAAAATAAAAAAAATAAAAAAAGATAAAAGATAGGCGTGACGCACCACATGTATGGTGTGTCACGGCTAAGTCTGGGCAGAAATTTTCGAATTTCGAACCCGGGAGAGGCCACACCCCTAAATATACTCCACTTCCTCCTTCTTCCTCCACTCTTCTCCATTCCCTTCTCATTTCTTCTTTCTCCTTCCTCCACTCTCCATTCTCTCTTCTCCCTTCCTCCTGCTCCCACCACCACCACCACCAACACCACCACCACCACCACGACCACCACCACCACCACCACCCACTCCGGCGACCTCTACTCCGGTGACCACCACCTCTCCGTTGACCTCCTCTCCGGTGACGTCCTCTCCGGTGACCTCCTCTCCGGCGACCATGTCTACTCCGGCGACCACCTCCTCTCCGGCGGCCTCCTCCAGTACCACGACCACCTTCTCTCCGACGGCCACCTCCACTCCGGCGACCACCTTCTCTCCGGCGGCCATCTCCACTCCGGCGGCCTCCCTGTTTTCGTTTTTCAAAATTTCAAAATTTTGGGCGGCCAGATCTGGATCTAGATATAGATCTGGATCTGTCCCGCTTTTTTTTTATTTCGAAATCAATAGCCGTGACGCACCATACATGAGGTGCGCCACGGGTAACTAAAGATAGCCGTGACGCACCAAACAGGTGGTGCGCCACGGGTAAATGAGATAGCCGTGACGCACCAAAAATAGGTGCGTCACGGCTATTTTAATATGCGCGGCGTGATAGCCGTGACGCACCATGGTGCGTCACGGGTATGAAATTTGGTGCGTCACGCATTAGCGTTTTCCTAGTAGTGAAACCTGCATGGTTCATGTAGTTGGATTAGTCCACCTCCGTTTTTCACATGTTTTGTATCAAAATCAGTATGGGGCGTATGAACTTGAGGATTTGTAGATATCTAGAACAAAACAAACGGTGTCGCCAGCATACAGCCCGACTGTGGCTCCTGAGTGCATATATATATATGCATATCAAATGCACGGTCAGACGTATGCTGGCGAATCCGGATGATTTGTAGTCGGTAGATGAACTGAATGATGTATCAAACCTTTTTTGAAACCTTGAGGTATGTAGAATAAAACAATCGGTATCGCCAGCATACAGCCCTACCGTGGCTTCTGAGTGCATATATGCATATCAAATGCACGGTAGGACGTATGCTGGCGAATCCGAAAGATTTGTATTCGGTCGATGAACAGAACGATGTATGAAAGGGACTCCGAGAGGTGGGCTATATATAGGGTCCTCTGGCTCACAAAGTGTTGTGCTAGGGTTTCAATCCAACGTTTCAAAGGCGCTCGAAAGAAACACCCCTGATCCAACGGCTCACAAGCGCTCGAAAGAAACACACCGTACCCCTGATCGAACGGCTCACAAGATCTCGAAAGAAACACACTCTTGATCCATCGACTCACAAGAGCTTGAAAGAAACACACGATCCGTGTGATTATATTTGATTGATCCCAACGAAACCGTAACCCTTCAGTCCCGGTTGGTAAAATGGGACGGGACTAAAGGGTCTGTTTCTTCTCACTATATATATGTATGCATTGCCACCATTTGCATAAACACATATAAACTCACCACTCTCCCATGGCTTCTACCGTACCCACTCTAACCTTCCTGCAGGCGGATGCTGAGCGCCAGAGGAGTGTCGGTCCCTCCTGTTCCTCAAGGTGTGGCGCGTCGGACGGCCATCACAAACCACTACTACCACGAGCTCACGCTGGAGCAGCGGAGGAATCCCAGTTGGAATCCCGACTACCGTCCTACTTGGGACGCCTTCTTCATTAATCGACTTGAGAGTGCGCTCGCCAGGTATAAGGAGAACGGCACGCCTCCTTCGAACTTCAACGAGGCAGATCGTCAGCTGTGGTGGGGTGGCGGACGAACTCTTCAGAGCGTCATGAACTACATTAGGGCCAGCGTGAGCTACCCTGCCTGCGCTACCCTCACTCCCAGTCCTGTCGTCATGATCTTCCGAGGGAGTCTAGAGCATCGTCCGATGATAGTGACGACGACGGCGACGACTACGACGACTACGAGTTGGAGTACTATAGGCCTAGGTAGGAGTATCATTAGCATATCAAATTCACTCTTGGCTTTATGTACTGCCTTGTTTATGTAGATCTATATTCTCCGTTTAGGTTTAGATCCACTCTTGCCATTATGTATTGCCTTGTTTATCTATCTAGATGTACCGGCCTGTTCCCTAACGTTAGCTCTTGTGAGTCGTCGTATCAGGGTGCGTTTCTTTCTAGCTCTTCTGAGCCGTTATTTATAGCGTATTATTTTATTAAAAACAGAAAACAGACGCGCTAGCTCGCCGTAGTTCGCCTCCGTTGGGGGTGCTGGCAGCGCAAGAGCTTCGACCAAGGCGCAGTGCTTCAGCCAGGGCCCTGCAGGCCCAAATCTGGGTTAGGGCATGTTGGGCTCCACCCTGCTACCTAGTTGAACTACTGAGCAAGGCCAGGACTGGAGTGGTGGCGATGACACCGCGTCTACTGCTGCGTGGTGGCGATAGGAGCTTTGCGGACCTATCCGGGTCCGGCTGGGCCGGTGATGCCGAGTTGGAGGGTAGAGCTGGCAGTGGCCTACGTCCAGCAGCATAGCGATGGAGACTTCACGGGCCTTTCCAAGGGCTCGACCGGGCCTGCTCGGCCTGGTGTGTCTTCGTTGCCGTGTCCGGTCGGCACCCTCCGATGGCGGTGGAGGAAGCCCTCCAGGCGGTTGTGCTGTTGCCGCCCTCCGGCTCCATTGGTGGTCTAGTGTGCTCTTGCGTGATGCATCCAGTCGGCTACCGGCTACGGCGGTGGAGGCTGTTCCCTCCCGCGTGAGTGTGGTAGTGCCGCTCCTTGTCTACGGCGTGTTCTTCTCAGTTTGGCCAGTCGTGCGTGGTGCTTGCCATGGTGATACAACGATGGTGACTGCAACTCTGAGGTGACGGTTGGTGGGTGGCAAGTTCGGTGGAGCACCATGAATTCTCCGGCAAGGTGGTTTTTTGGTTTGGGGGGGGGGGGGGTCGGGAGATATCCCTGTCATCTTGACACAGACGTGGTGACACTTGTGAGTGTCGCCTCTCCTTCTTGAAGGGTTCCGGGTGTACCTCTTCCCCACTTCGGGTAACGTACCGGGGGAAACCCTAGGACTAGTCCGGGCCTTCCTTCTTGGAGGTGTTGTTTGGTACGCGGAGATTCAGAGTGTGAGGAGTGTGGTGGGGTGTCTCCGGAGAGGCCGCAACGGTTGCAAGTCATTGTTGTTTTCGTTGATCCGCTAGTGTCGGCATTGTTCTCATCTTTTCTTTTTATTTTCTTTTCGTCATGTTTGTGGTGTTTTCCCCGGTTTGCAAGTTGTACGGTGTGGTTGCTATATTAATATAGCGGGGCAAAAGCCTATTTCGTCTGAATCAACGAAAGGGTTAACAATTAGCTAGGTTTATTGTTCCCGGATCAAGAAAGGGAATCCAATGAAGTACTGTCCGCATAATCCTAGTGTCGACAACAGTCTGAATTTATTCAGACAGTTTCAGTTAGTATTGATTCAGTTAACTTGTAGCTGAATAGAAGGGACTTGCATCACGAGCTTTGTTCGTGATTTGTCCTGGTTTGTAGCTAGACTAGTTCGTTGCCTTGACTTCTTTATGAGTAAAAGCTTTAGCGACCATCGTAAGCACTTAACAGTGGTAAGATAAGATGTTCTTGTCCTGTGTATGAGTAAAATTTGATCAAGAATTTCTGAGTGCACACCTGTGTCAAGGACAGTAGGTTCTTGTCCAGCAGTGAAGGTATCAGATTCCTTGAAAGTGATCTCTCCAGGGATTTCTATCCCAAACAAATACAGCTGAAATTGTCAAATATTCAGTTGACAGGTCAATTCAACCTAACCATGTCAAAAATGATGATGCAAATCACGCTCACATGAACCTGCAGGCTCCGTAGGCTTTACCTTCCTGATCTTCGCTTTGATCTTTCCATCAGATCCGATCACACAGCAGGATATCGAACAGCTGCCCCGAAGCCATCTCCGGCACGGATCCACCAACTATAATGATCTTTCTTGTGGCTGCCACGTCGACAGCATTGATACCGACGGCGACCCTCATGCCCATCTTTATGTTGAATCCAGGCAGCATTGCTTTGGGCAAGGATCCAGAATCCAGGCAGCATTGCTTTGAGCAACTTCATACCCAAGATCCGCCATTCTGGAATATAAGAGCAATGCTTTCCCTGCATCACCTTGTAAATAAGATTCCAGAGTCCATCTAGACAGTGAGCTCCAGGGGCCCCTCTCAGCAACACACCTGTACAGAACTGTTGCCTGAGACAATTATCAGTATGTCTCTATCTGTATTATAATAACAAACTAATATCATTGAACCAAATCAACAGCTTGATCTGCCACAACAGAGTATTTTGTCTTCAATCTTTAAACTGGAAGCCATTTCTTTATTTACTAGTAGAGCCCATCAATTACAAACAGAAAGGTGACAAAGGGAAAATGCAATGTAAACCTTAAGATGGTTGGCACAGTAAGATGCACATGCCACGCTTTGTTTTTCAAACAGGGGAACCGCAGCTGCTCCACAACATCTGTTATTGAACCGTGAAACTGCAGGCTTTGCAGTATTTTAGAAGACAGCTATATCACGCAATATCAACACTTCCATACAAATAAATTTTCTTATGCTTATGTTGTTCTGCAAAATAAAATTGGCTTCAGATGTCTTGCTGTCTTAACCTACTGTAATGATCCATGTGAGAATATGAAGAAATTGATTGGATACTCATTAACAAGCTGAACTACTTTTTTTTTTTACTTTGATCATTAAACCATGACTCATTAACAACCAATTGATTGAATTTTAATTGTTGTTGTATGAACCCAGATGCCACTACGGAAAACCAGCCGACATGATGAAGGGTAGCTTGCTTGTTCAAGCAGAAATGATATGCAAGCTGAAACAATGTGCAAACATCATGAGGGCCGATAACATGAGGCGGCCGGTTCTGGGACTTGTCAAAGGTTAGAGTGCAGCTCAAGTTGGTGATCCACTCAAGCTGATATTTGATCTAATTGCGCAAGCTGGAGCTTTGGAGCTGATTGTTTCCAGCAAACTCAATTCAGATAGCAAACCCTAGCCGCCGGACGCCGGCAACCACCTCCTCGACCTCCTCCCCTCGCCGCCGCCGGTGTGCACTGCCGGGAAAATCCCGTGCAGCTGCGGGTGGCAGGGGGCTCTCCTTGTGTGGCATGCGGGGGATCGGAGACTTCGGCTTGGCGGGCCAGATCGGATGCGGGCGCCGGGGCGGCGGCCCCGGGCTGGGGGCTCGACGGCGCGCTGGCGCCTGGATGCGGCGTCGGCCATGGCGGCCGTCTCGGCTGGGTGCCGGCCCCGGGCTCCAAGCGTGACGACACTGACCTGTTCGCGACGGCGGCCATGACGGCCGGTAGTGGCGGTGGAGGCGATCGGCCTCCCAGAGTTCTTGCCGGCGCGGCCGTGATTGGTGGAGGCCAGTCTTGCGCCGCTCCTAGCTCCACTCCTGTCTGGCGGCGTTCCGGCGCCATGGTCCTTGGGGGCCTTCCCCTTCGGATCCTGGATTGGAGGTTGTGGCGGCGTTCTGGTCGATGGTTTGGTGGCGGCGGTCGTCTTCTTCGTCGGAGATGGGCCGCGTTCGGCGGACCTCCGGATGCATCTCCGGGGGAAACCTCAGATCCCATCGGGATCGAGCGATGGCGGCGTCCCGGCGTCGTATTTTCCCTTTTGCGGGCATCGCTTTGGAGTCTTCACCGGATGGAGGGACCAGCGGCGGCGGGGCCGAGGTCGTGGCAGCCTCGACTTTCTAGGTCATAGGACCAATGGAGCAGAATCTGCAACGGCATGCGGCGGGGAGGAGGTCGCTGTCGGCAGCTGATGTTGCGTGGCAGCGTGGTTGCTTGCAGCTGGTCTAGAGGCGGCGCGCTGGCCGCAATTTGCTCGCTGTGGTGTCGTCGACACCGCAGGAGTTTGGAGATGGGGCGGCGGCCCGGGTTCTTCGATGGTGGTGGTCTTCGTGGTCATGTGGATGATGCGATGGTTGATCTTTGAGATGGTGATGGTCTCCGACTTCGTAAGTCACAGTCGATGGCGGTATGGGACGTTCTCTTCTGTGGTTGCAGAGTTCTGAGGCTGGCGGCGGTATGGGACGCCCCCTCCATTTCGAGACAGGGTTCTATTCGACGCAGCAGGTGCTACGCATGACGACTTCAGAGGAGCTGTCAAGTCATGCCTGGCCGGCGGTGGCAACATGCCTGATCCTGGCAGGTGCTACGCACGACGTTTCTCCGCGGTGTCAAGTCATGCCTGCTGTTGTTCGAAAGAAGGTGGTGTGACAACGGCTAGAGGCAGAGCGGTATGGGACGTCATCGGCCTCCAGTTTCTCTTCCAGTGGTATTTGGCTATTCGTTGGCCGGAGAGGTGGTGATGGTAGAAGATTTGGTGTCGAGTTTACACACTTCGGTGGAAACATCTCGGACGAAGTTGACACGCGCTTGCGTCGTTACCTTGCTGAAGGTGATGGTTCGAAGCTTGACTTTGGGGATGAAAATTCCGAGTTCGGTTTTTGATCGAACTCGCCATCATCAGCGCACGTGTGGCTTTTCCTTCTTGAAGGCTTTGTCTAGAAGTTGTGTATGTATCTTTTCTTTTATCTTTTGCCATTAGTTTAGAGGTAGTCTGGGGGAGGTGTTGTTGCGAGGCATGTGGCCTCAGGTTTGTTTAATTTGTACTTCTTTAATTCATATATTTATGAAAAAACGGCTATGTGCATCAATTTGATGCAGAGGCCAGGACAGTGTTCCCGTTTCAAAAAAAAAAAAGATAGTTCTTGTTATTATTATTCTTCCTTTTATACCAAATGATCAATGTCCACATAATAATCATTGTCTGAATTTTATTTCTGTTCTTGTTTAATTAGGCCTTTTTTGTACTAAATGCTGGACCTGCTCATTGCTTGTTTAACAGCGCCCAGATTTCGTTCGGTTTGTTGAGAGTATCTGCCGTGAAAAGTAATGATGTAATCTATATTACTATAAAAAGAGAGAACATATTCATTGCTACAGCCACACCACTAACGTACGCATAACAACAACATCCAAAAATAGCCACACGGTCAGGCCCACTCATTCAGATCTAACCGTCAAAGAGCATGACTGGCCTGCACCTGTGTACGCTTAGCGATTTTTAGAAGCGGACGAAAACTCTGCCATCCCCACCTCCGCACGCGCACGCACACAATTAACGAGAGCCAGTCAACGAAAAAAATCTCCGCTCTCGCCTAGGTAACTCCCGAGCGCAAAACGCTCCTGGCTCGCTGTAAAAAAACAGAAGACGAAACAAATCTCACGCCCGCGCCGCCGTCATTGTACACTTGACACCGCCGTCCAGCTCGCGCCGTCCTGTACCCCGATCCTGCCACCAACGCCCTACCCTATCCGCCGTCCTTCCCGGGATGCCCTACTCGCGCCGCCCTCGGCGCCTCGCTGTACCAGCGCCCCACTCGCCATGCGGCCGTCGGTAGCGTTGCGGTGAGCGTGGCCTCCTCGCCAGCTTGGTCCACCGCCTCCTCCTCGACGCCGGGAAGGTCATCAAGCTCCACACCGACTCCGAGGACTTCGACTCCGCCCAGATCCTCACTTGGACGCCAGCCCAATTCTCACGCGGATGGAATGGCCAGGACGCCCTGCCCGCCGACCCACGCATCACGTGGACGCCGCGGCTGCCGACCCAATCATCACACGGACGCCACGGCGTAGACGCCGCCAGCCTCTTCCACAGAACATAGTCCATAACGATCTTCAGCCCCGAGCGGATCCCCCAACCACTCCATCACCAATCTCCAATCTGTTGGCAAGCAGCAGTCACCGTCATTCCTTCCTAGACCAGCTCTCATCCCGTTGCCGGTGCCTACGCCGCCATCCAATCATCAAGCTGTTGCATCTGCCGTAGGTACAACTTGAGGTGATTTTGTATTATCAGTACAAAGCGTAGCTTATTCTGCAAACTGCCAGGTTCCATAACTGATGTTTGCTCCTTTTTATACTCTTGATTATAATGGTACAATTACAAATGGTCAGTAAATGATTATCAGGTTATGACGAGTGCTGATGCGAGAGTCGAGGCAGTGACATGGTTTCCAAGGAAGCTTCATGTCGACGAGTGTGGATGCGAGCGGAAACACGATTTCGAAGGGAGCATGGTGTCCACGAATGTGGATGCGAGAGTTTGAGGCGGCGGGAGCTGATGATGTCGGCTGTGGCGTCAAAGAGGGAAGGGGAGATAACTTCGATATGAGCAGTGAAGAAGGAGCTGGGTAGGGTGGAGCATGGGAAAAGTGGAAGTGAGGAGACCAGAGAAATGTGATTCAGTTGGTGTGGCCATGTGTGTCTAAGTAATTTATAGCGTCAGAGCTTTAGCTATATAATCTAATTAGTTATCAAGCACAAATCGTTATCATATTTTATTACTTGTTAGAGGAAATCCTATTCTGAATTTCTTCCGGAACACTTATTGTCTTGCAGTTGTCATCGCTTTTGTTAGGACATTAATCTATGAGTTTTTTCATGTAGATTGTTGGGTGGAGAAGAGGGCTCGGTGCAGTTGATAGCAACATCAGCTAGATATTCTTGTTTCTGGTTCTTCCATGAAACAAACTTAATCAATCAGGGAGATGCTATTGTTAGTTACACCAGTATATCCTACATATTATAACCTTGTCTTGTTTCTGACATTTACTATTGCTTGTAAGAAATTTAATATGATTAAGGTGATTATTTACTGTCAATCTGTTTCTATTGAAATAGGTGGGTGTTGGCCGTTTAATTTCGATGATATGCATTGGCACGCATTGTAGGACACTCATGTACAAAGATGCACCGAGATTTTTGCTATTCTCACAACCTGACTGATGAAAAGGCTGGGTGAGTTATTCTTGATGCATTTTATAATTTCTTTAGTAAAATATAATCATTCGATGGACTAGCCTTTTGTGTAAATTTCAACTGTTATTTGATTGCATAACTTATACTCTGTTGTGCTCTCACAGTTTTCAAATTAATTTACTTTGCAGAGCTTTTCAGTGGGGTGGGGTACCTTGGGAGAATTAAGTAGTTATTTCAAGAGTAGTGGTTTTGTTCATTTTTATTTAGAGCCCCGTAGATTAACCTCTGTATTCTTCGTGATCCAATTTCATCGATTGTATTTTCAACCTTCCAATTTAGGAATACACAACAGCCAGTGAGTTTATGTGAAAATAAGCATAATAACTCTGTTTTGTTTCATTGACAGATCAAAATCCGGTTCTTCTCAAGAAATGACATTGTTGATCTACAACAAAAATCTTTGAATTCACTGGATGTCCAACGACATGCAGTCAAAACCTATATGGCTATTGCTATCATTGCACAAACACATTGTTTAGATTGGTGGATGAAAAATAATATTATCATTATATTTCTTATGAAAATTATGACATACAATTCTCTGATTGTCAAAGCTCCATCTCGGAAGGTGTCAATGTTTGGAAGGTGAGATCTCTAGACGTTAAAGTGCTGCCATTCCCTTGTTTTTTTATGTAGGCTTCACGTATGAACCCTGTCGAGGACTTGTAAAACAAATGTGGCCAGAAATTTTGACGGTTGAAGGTTGATTATTTCTACTCTCAAGTTATTGTCGAAGGCTGGTGATTTTATTTTTATTTCGATGTATATTCTCAAGTTAGCGGGTGAAGGCCGCTGGTTACTTGAGGTAGGGTGAAGCACTATAGGCCGACATGTCCACAAGTTTGGTTGCTCGGGGAAATTCAAGGTAGGGGAGGGGAGGTCGGCACCCTAGACCCAAAGGAAGTGGAGAGGAGGGTAGCTTCGGTGACTAGGAACAAGGGATGGAGTCAAAGGACCAGTAGGAGAGGGGAGTCAAAGGACCTATGCGATGGTGGAAGGTGGACTTTAGGGAGGTGGCTCGTTAAATGACCGGCGCACTACGAAAGTTAAGAGGAAAAAAAGGGTCAATCTCGGTGCACTACAAAACTTAGAGGAAGAAAACAGGTCAATCCACCATTCAACTAAATCATAAAATGTGTCCAGTACAGACGTGCGTGCACGTACACGTCAACTAGTGCTGTGAAAAGTATCCACTTGTTGTTAAAAATGATTGTCCTTTTGTTGTCTAGTAATGCTTGGTCAGTATTAAAAGCTAGCCCTTGTGTAAACTAGTAACGCTTGATCTGGTTGTGAAAAGTAGCGGCCGTTGAAAGCTAGCTGCGTACTTTTTTTTTTGTAAGCCATACAACATCCCACGGCTTGTCCGCCAATATCCAACGGACGGAGCGGATATAGATATTGGCGGACGCGGGCGCCGGCCGCTACTATAGAAATTTTCTTTCACGGACGAAGCGGATTAGGCGGATGAGCCAGCGGCCTGTCCGCTTGCATCCCGAGTTCCGTTCTATGCGTGAACCTTGATTCTATGCTAAGATGAATCAAGAGAAGATGTAAACAATTTGCCTCCCAGGCAGAGGGAACCAGTGACCTGGCTGCCATTTCATATTTGAGGTTCTTCGCTTAAGGATTGTCGCTGTAATTGTTTTGTGCATGGGAATCACTGAATGACATAAAATCTGCCGGCGGCTTGAAGAGCATTTGCACACCTTGGTCGGGTGTGCGGTCCACACAGGCTTCATCGGCAACCTGTACGTACCATCGAATCATTTTCCCCCGTCCTGTGACATGACGAAGCAACAATACACCAATCTACCGGAAGGGGAAAGAGCTTCGCGCGGGCAAGGCACTGTAGGTCGAGGACCTCATCGCCCCGTTGGCTCTCCGCCGTGGCGAATCCAATACATGCCCGCGCCCAAGGGTTGCTACTGGTCTACTTGTGCGCATACAGGTGTTGGGATATTCGTGTGTCGAACACCCCCTCTATACACATCTTGGCGGTGCTCTCCTTGGGTAAGTCTCCTGATGTCTTGCACTCCTAAGAATTTTTTCTAGATAGTTAAATTTCTGACATGATCTTTTGAGTGTTTTACTGCAAGTAGCAGCAAGGCCATCGCACTGTTACGATCCTAAACTTCTACCCCCTCCGTTCCACAATATAAAATGTTTTAGATATTTTCCACATTCACACACACATACATGTATCTAGACATGTTTAGTGTATATGTCCATTCATTTTGGTTTGAATCTAGACAACATGTGGAACATCTAAAACATCTTATATTATGGACGGAATGAGTACTAGATAGCTCCTACTCCCTCCGTTCAACAATAGATGACTTCCACTTATCTAGGTATGGATGTATCTAGACATATTTTAGTGTCTATAGATACATCCATATATGCCGAGTCGATGATGCAAGGCCGAATAGAGCCAGGGCTCTATTTTTTGCGGGCCCTATGCGAAGTTAGAGACATAGGGCCCTAAGTGTAATATATATGCATGTCGGCAAATCTGGATATATAGACGCAACATATTTCCTTTACCATACAACATATACAAACAGCAGGACAATTATTCAATGAAGGAAAACTCTATTCAACGACTGACTGTAGGTAATAGTCGGTCGGGCGCGTCGCAAGTATCAAGCGATCCAGCGCGCGTCAGGCGGCCCTGATCGAATCTTCACTGTATTCACACGCGCTCCTTCTTTTCTCGTCCCATGTGACATTGATTGTTGCGTCCAGGCACAACCCACATGCATGCTATGAAAAGACCAGCTACCGCAAAAAATGGCAACGGGGACACTAACCACAGGTTATTGCTCAACCATAACTATCCCCATCAAATAAAAATCTTACCATCTACATCCTCACTAACTGTCATGGGGACACTTGTTCTACTATCCCTGTCCCCAGCGGGGATCAAATAACCATCGGCTTATCCATTCCCATTAAGCTAGTGACAATGAGCACAAAAATTTGAGAGCACCTCCTTGGATTCCTTTGCTTCCATGCTGAGATACGAGACGATGGTGGTAGTGAGAGGATGCAAAGGTTGTTGAGAGGCAACGGTGTTTGGTGGAATAGATGATGCGGATGCGGTCATGGAAGTGAAGACTGGAGGGGGTGGAAGATATTCAAATTAGAGAGCGAGAGGGACGACATGCGGTCCATTGGAGGTGGGCATTGTGGTTGTGGCAGCTGGGGGCGGGAAGGGAAATATGAGCATATATGTGGGATTTAGTGTTTCGTATGTATCACATACCCCTCAATTGTCATGTGGCCTAGCGGGGAACTAATGGGTAATCACGGGGATAGTGGCGATCCATCCCCAGCCCCCGCTTGCCCGACGGGAGCATTTTTTCTTTGATAAGAGCCCCGCGGGGATTAAACATTAACCAAAACTGTCCCCTAATAGGTGAATTAACCATCGGGGATCGGGGAATGGGGCCCATTTCCAAATTTAGCTATGGCCCTCTTCTCTCAGCTAGTGTTATCGAATAGTACTAGCTAGCCACTGTGTGGCATATTCTTTTTTTTTTAGTTAGCTAGGGTGCTCTCACGTATTAGCTCTCATCTTAACAAGCTAGGATGCTCTCTCTCTATTTAGCTACATGTTTATGTAAAATGTTGCTACATTGACCTTTTTCTGTTAGATAAGACCGAATCAAATGTGAAGTTCGGTGTTTTAGAGGACTTTGGTAGAAATATTTGTTTGTTTTGTTGTGTAAACTCGAGTAAAATGCTCTATTTTTTGTTATGTATGTTACAAAGGGTTGTTCCACCCAACTTATATACGTGTTTCTATAATGGTGGGTGCATTGGTCATAAATATTGGATGTGTTGATTTTTTTTGTTATAAGAATGACAAGGTTTAATGATAGTTTCTTATAACCAATTTGAGATTGTTACATATATTGTTGATTTTTGCTACATGGCCATGTCCAAAATGTTTCAACATTTTTTGGCTACACGACACAAATTTGGGGAGATCTAGTATAACGAAATTGAAGTTGTTACATATCGGGGAGATCTGGTTTGATTCCAACTTGGGGAGATGCTCGCATTATCGCCCCACCCACACGAGCCTCGAAATTTATCGGATGGAATTACCGAGGTAAAGATAATAGCCTTTGCAACTCCAAAAAGATGGAATACCTTGCAAAAATAATGAACTCAACAGCTGTATAAGTAACCTTTGTTTATGAAATTCATTCTTGAAAATGTACAGCTGATGATCTAAATGCTCGTTTCAATACTCATGCTAGTTTCGTCGTACCCTCGATCGGGCTCTGGGGACTTTTGGCTGATGTGGTCCGACGAAATTCATCTAGAAATCAAGTTGTTTTGTAGATATTATATTTCGCTCTAGTTGTGCATATTCCGAGTAATGTAGATTTCTTACTTGTTTGTGTATATGAGGATCCCCATCACAATAGCACTTACATGATCTTGGACCACACTGCGGAATTTGTTTGCGACAACTTGGGCAAGCCTATGAAATGTTTAGGTGACCTAAATAGTATTATGCATCAAAAATAATCTTATGGAGCAAATGTAAATTATAATCGTATGCAGGCTTTCAAAAATCATGTTAAGGAGTGCGGCTTGTTTGATCTAGGTTTTTCACGACCTGCTTATACTTGGACTAACATGTGTTTTCCTACTCCTGCTTTTGAACGTCTTGACCATTGTCTTGGTAATTCTGAATGGTGTTCTTTGTTCCCCATGATAAATGTTTTCAACTTGCCCACCATCCATAATTTTAGCGATAATGCTCCTATCTTGCTCTCAACTAAGTCTAAATGTAAAAGGCCTCGGCTCACTTTTAAATTTGAAAATTGGTGTTCTCTTGAGCAAGATTATCTATCTCTTGCAAATAATGATTGGGCTTTCTACAACTACAAAGCCTTTCCATGTGCGAACTAACCATCTTGCAGGTACTCTCAAAGCATGGTGTAGAAAGAAAAGATCACTTCGTAGCAACATGATCAAATGCAAAATCAAAACAATTATAAGCAACATGACCATGCTCTTAAAGCAAATTTGGTAGCACAATATGAAGGAAGCATGAAAAAGTTGAATGAATTCTATAAGCAAAAGCAAAAAAAGCATTGGGCCACACAAGGTGACAGAAACATGACTTGTTTCCACCAGGCGGTCACCAAGAGGAGGATAAGAAACATGATTGTTTCCATTAAGGATAGTCAAGGTCATGATTTATATGACCCTCAAGATATAGCCGATGAATTTATCACTTATTTACGTAATATCTTCCTAAATAGTTGCCCTCCTCATAGTAGCCATGCTGTATTTTTTGTTATTAATCATGATGTGGAGGATTTCACATATTCAATACCTGAAAAAGAGGAGATTTGGAGCATGATAAAATAAATGAAGAAACACACTTCTCCTGATCCAGATGGATTTAATGTGGTCTTCTACCGAAATGCTTGGATTTTGATTGTAGAAGATATAACACAATTGGTAAATATGTTCTATGAAACAACCACTATGCCACCAAAGATTAATGAAATCCATATAGCTCCTATTCCCCAAAAACTCGTTTGCCATCTGCCTGCTGATTTTAGGCCAATTAGTTTATTTAATGTTGTTTATAAAATTATCTCCATTTCTTTGGCCAAAGGATTGAAGCCTCTCTTAGGTGATTACATACATCCTTCTCAACAGGCTTTCATATGGGGTAGAAGGCCGGATTAGTGATTAAATCGTTGTTACCCAGGAGATTTCTCACTCTTTTAGTTGAAAATCTTTCAAAGAGAAATACTTCATGCTGAAAATTGATCTAGCTAAAGCTTTTGATAGACTTGAATGACAGTTTATTGCTACTGCTTTAGCTTCTAAAGAGTTGAATTCTCATTTCATCAATTTGGTGCATGCGTGCATAGCTACTTCTACTTTCTCAATCATTATCAATGGGAAGCCTTTTGGTAAATTTAAGGACTCCAGAGGTATAAGAAAGGGGTGCCCTCTTTCCCCCTCTCTTTTTATCTTAGATGTTAATGAAATTTCATTGGCTCTTCAACATGCCCTACATGTTAGCAGGATTTCGGGTATCTCTCTGGGTACCCAATTCCCTCCTACAGAGTTCTTGATGTTTGCAGATGACTTATTGGTGTGTGGTTCTGCAACAAACTAGGAAGCGGAAGACATTCTTAAGATCATAAATAAGTTCTATTCTCTCTCTGGGAAAGTACCAAATTGGGCAAAGTTGGGAATTATGTTTAGTGCAAATGTTGATTTGCAGCTCAGGCAAGGAAATAAAAGGCATCTTTCTTGTCTCTAATATTGATGCCTCTTTCATCCATTTAGGACATCCTATGATTTTGTCTGACAAGGATAGATCTGCCGCTTACTCTTTTCTTTATGACAAGTTCAAATAAAAGCTTACCACTTACGAGGAAAACAAAATGTCTCACCTTTCTAGGCTTACTCTTATTAAATCTGTTTTCTCTTCTATCCCTATTTAATATATGTCAAATATTTTTCACTCCAAAAAATATCTTGCTAGTATCACTCCTATCATTAGGAGATTTTGGTGGACATGAATAAAAGATGATAATACTTCATGATATGTTTGCTTAAGACCTTGGGCAGATATTTGCACCGACAAGAAAAGTGGGGTTCTAGGTATTAGAAATCTGTAGGCCTTAAATCAGAGCTTGATTCTTTCTGCAGCTTGGAGAACAGCTCAGGAACCAACTAGTAATATCCCTTGTATTTTGAAGTCAAAATACCATGCTGAAACTTATATTTGGAGAGCTAATTCTAGTGGTCCGAAATCTGCTTTATGGGCTGCCATTTTAAAAGTGAAACCTCTTTTGGAATCTGCTTGTTTTACGGAAATCGTTGATGGCTCCTCTTCCATTTGGAGTACACCTTGCTTTATCGTTGGCAACATATGTATGATAACTTGATTACTCATAAGCCTCCTTATATGTACCCGACCACCATTAAAGATCTTTGGAACCATAATCACAAGTCTTGGAATCAAAACCTTCTAAATTCTTTGTTTTCTCGAGATGTAGCCTCGCAAATTTTGCAAACTCCTATTATTAATGATATAGGCCAAGACTTGGAATCTGACTCCTGCAGGTACATTCTCAAATAAAAGCGCCTACAAGTACTATTTTTCCAAATTGCAGCTGCCCCAAAATGAGCAACCTAAGGTAATATCTCCTCAAGTCGTCTGATTACTGAACCAGGTCTGGTATGAAAAAGGTATGATACCTAGAGTACAAACTTTTGGATGGAGGCTCTTAAGAAAGGCTTTAGCAACTGGTAAAAGGGCAGGGTGTTTTTTTACTCGCATAAATTCTAATTTCTTTAGATGTGGAGGAGTTGAGGATGAAATGCATTTATTTTTCTTTGCCCTTTTGTGAAAGCAGCATGGTACTCTAGTCCCTGGTTTATCAACATCGACCTCCTATTTAATGATAATCAACTGCTTCCTAACATGATAGGCTTTCTATTATCTTCTAACCATCCATGCATGTCGGTTAAAATTCTTTACACCTTCCTTTGGTGCCTTTCAAAAAGTAGAAGCGATTCTCTCTTCAATAAGATTTAAATGCATCCAAAAAGAATTTTATCTATGACTTCGGCTTTGTTGCAGGATAGTGCCCTATATACGCAACAACTTTGTCCACTGATGCAGATGGAACAAGTCTACGATGAACAACAACAACTACAAGCCCATCATGGATGCCGGACACTTCTGGAAGCAGGACACATTCTTTTTTCTGATGCAGCTTGGTCGCCAACTTCCACTCCTCTGCCCCAACGAGCCGGTCTTGGTTTTTTTTTGTACAGGTTCACAGTTGACTCAACTAGGATAGCTCATATCTCTACGGCCTAGAATTTCAAAGCTCACCAAAAGGCTAAACTTGCTCTTCGTGTCCAAAACAACACAATTTCTTCTAGGTGTTTGTCTCACCAAACCTGACGATGTCCAGTCTGCTTGTCTCTTACGGCTGAGAGTGTCCAGCTCGTCAATGGCATTTAGCCCCGGTTTGAGCCACCAACCGGGGAAAATAACCCCCACACCACGCGCCCTGCTCTCCCCGGACCCACCTTTGCTGTCTTTTGCACCGGGTGGTGGCCGAGTCGGGGCGAAAGAGGTGCTCGCCAGTGAGAAAAAGCCTCGTTCTCCACTAGTGTCTTCTTGTCTCTTACAGCTGAGAGTGTTCTCCGTCTCCAGCTCTCATATGTAGAATGTTCTTAAGGCTTATCAATACAAGGTAGAAGTTTCCAAAAAAAAAATGAAAGTAGAAACTAGTTGGATGAAATCCCCTACGGTCGTAGAGGGATCGCTGTGGATAGTCTCGTTACGTGGACGCTGAAACCGTAGAGAAAGCTTGTTTAAAGCTAGGCCACGACATTGAGGCTTATACCAAGGGTATATATGGAGTGAATATTGGCTTAATTCTTTGGATGTATTATTGAGCCTTCGGACGAGTATGGATAAAACTATAATGGATCGACTTGGAGTAGAAGACATGTACGAACAAATCTATCTCTATCTTATATTTTCATAAGAGAATATAACATAGTCTAACACTTTCAGATACTATTGTAATCAATGTGTAAAAATTGTTGTGTGATTGCATAACATATTATCGATATTTTAAACTTGACAAAACTTATCTTTTAAAACACAATAGTCACTCAAAATGCTAGTTTAGACAGTATCACAGTTTAATAAAATACAAATTTGACTATTATGTTTGTATTACCATGTTATTAAAGTTTAGAAGATGTAACAGTTATGTGATATATTTGTGAAACTTATTGGACCAACCTCGGCAATTATTTTTCATGCGGGCACAGTCAAATTTTGAGAAATTTCATTCCAAACGGTTCTTGCCATTGGAAGACAGGAGCTAGAGGTGGAGAGGGAGTCTTACGTTAATTTGCAAATGGAGGACACGACTCACAAGATCGACCTCATGTGCGTGTGAACAATTGCCAAGATTTTGTATGCACCGGTGATTGGCCAATTATAGCTTGACCATTCATTTACCGTATTTTTGAAGTGAACTAACTAAAACCTTGCGCTGCGTAACAAAGGTTTACAACTAATTGTGTGCCCTAAATCTTCTAGCACCATGTGCAGGTGCACATGTGGCCCGATACAGGACGTCCATCTGTCCGTTGTGTGCTGATAGACTAGGGAAGGGCCTTGTGCAGGTGCACTCCTCTGCATATGTGCCCCGATACGGGCGGCTTCTGTGTCTGTTGTATGCTGATAGACTAGAGAAGTGTGCAAGCTGAACTGTCTAGAATGAGATGAAGCAACTATTATTAACTAGATTACACCTCCCGTAGAAGCACTCCTGGTGCCTCCCATTCCCGCACAAGATGGTTAACACTTAACACCCTGCCGCTGCAGCCACCAACAAGTTTGCAGTTACAAGTTTACAACCACAGTGTTGCAAGCGGCTGTGTAAGATGCACATATTTTTTAAGCTGGATGCGACTGTCTAAGGGTTAGCATATACATATTGAGGAAGCTGCCTGCTGTCTTTTAGTTAAATAGTGGAGAAAAGATGAAGTAGTAACTAGGTTGGTAAGGAGTGTAAAGACATTATTTAGGGGCATCTCTTTGACAGCCTTCATTGATTTGGACCATGTGAAAACCTACAAAGCCCATCAAGTCTCATCCTCTAAAATTATCTCTTTTTTTCGGTGCTGGGTGGATAAAATCGATGCGTAGGTCAAGTAGAAGATTTCCATATTGAGTTCATGCCCGAAGCTCCCACATAATTCTTAGCTGTTCACTCCTGCAAGGATATATTTATAGCTGACAGAAAATACCGTTTTCAGCGTACAACAGTATCAACAGGAACAACGCTAGGAAGAAAGTGGAAGTTTGACCAACATAGCTAATTTCTGTGTTCAGTATTATACTAGTACTATGCAGCAATGACTAGAATTATCGGTCAAAATATAGCGGAGCCTTCCTAGTTTCATCTCGGGTATAAACTGACAAGGATTTGCTATGTAGTTTAAAACCTTATCGAAGTCTCTGAATGTTCCGCTCTCTCCGTCAAAGCACGTGAACATGGCCTTCCATTCCATCAAAGCCACCGAGCCTCCCACCCGCCCACAACCACTCAACCCCTCCAAAAAAAAAAGAGCGCCTCCGCTGAGCCATGCGGCCACCAGAGCCGCGGCTGGAGACGAAGAGCGTCACTGCCATCCCGCGCACGGACTTCGATCGGGAACAGGGATGATCGAATCAGAGTTCAGGAATTCAGTGGTAGAATGGGTATAGTTCTGTGCTAAGTGGGGAATGATCTTGGCTGCTTACTTCCGCCTGCGCTGACAGCGACATTGGCCGCGGCGGCGCTCGTTGTCTGACGCATTCCGGCAACGCCAACGCGTCCTTGTCGTGGTTGGGGAGGGGAACGGAACGAAGGCTTTTCGGTGATGGACCTTAACTGTTGCGGACTGGACGTGGTGCCACACGTACTTTTCACATTTCCTGGGCTCTCTTTGTCTGGCTGGGCCGAGCAAGTGTTTGGTTGGCCGAATCGACCTCTTGTTGCCAGATGCTCCCTCTAACGGACAGCGGCCCAGTACCCGTAGTTTGGGTTCCCCTATACGGCGCCTGTAGCGAGGTGGGAGGATGCGCTCGCCCGCACTGGCGGTTCCGGCGCTGAACGTTACGCTGGAGGAGGGCGCTTGTGGGCCGGCCCATTATCTCTAGCTAGCTTCTTTTTTCTTCCAAGACCGAATGTTTCAACGTTTTCTAAAATATAAACAATTTTTATTTTGAACAATTTTTCAAAAATATAAACAATTTCGAACATGAATAAAATTTACATTTGATTAATTCACAAATTTGAGCAATTTTTTATTTGAACATTTATTTCATTTGAAAAAAAATTACATTTGAACGAATTTTAAATTTAAACTTTTTTATTCGAACAATTTACAAATTTGAACAGTTTTCAATTTAAACAAAAAAATAATTCTGAAAAAAAAGAATAACGGATGCAATAAAAATGTGGAAAGCGAATTGTGTACAAGAAAAGTGTTGTAGCTCACTGGCTGTGCATTGTTTACCCCCACCTCAGGTGAAAGGTACGAATCCTGCTTCTAACTCTTCTTTTTTCTCTTTTCACATAGCACTAATGGGCCGTCCCATCCAGAATCGTGCATGGGCGAGTCCTTGTTCTAACTCTTCTTTTTTCTCTTTTCACATAGCACTAATGGGCCGGCCCATCCAGAATCGTGCATGGGCGAGTCCTTGTTCGGACTCGCTATAAGCGTTAGATAGTGTCTGCGTGTAGTTTTCCCGTTTTTCTTTTCTTACTCTCTTTCTTTTGTACGTCCCATTTTTCTATTTCTTTTTTTTGTTTTGTTTTATCTCTCTTATTCTTTTGCAAAAACGTTACAATATATAGATGTGTTATCCAAGTCAAGAATCTTTAAACGAAACCCGTGAGTTTTTACCAAACATATTTTAAATCTAGGTTTCAAGACCCTGACTAGTTCTTTGAACCTTGTGAAATTTTTTTCTTCAGAACTGTGAACAATTTTATTGAACTCCATGAAAAATTTCTCAAACTAGTAAATATTTTTAAAACACTTTGAACATTACTTTGGATCGATGGAAAATTTCTTAACTAGGTGAACCGGTGTTTTTAAAAGCATGAATATTTTTGTAAAATATATATGATCTTTTTAAAAGATGATCATTTTTATTACCATTTTCATGTTTTTATAATTATTCTAATATAGTTAAGTGACTATGTAAAATAAATTATGGTATTTTAATTTTCAAAAAAAAATCCATACCTCTTAGCGAGCTAGACCAAAGCCGCCCCACAAGATGACATGGAGGAGATTCCACTCTAGCCCTTTCTACAAGTGATACATAGGAGAGCCTCGGGTACGGATCACCAAGAAAGGAAGGGGTGGTGTGCTTAGCCTTCTCTCGTATGATTCATGAAACCACAAAAGTATAATCTGACAACCGCCACTTTGAAAAAAAAATCTAAATAGAGCAATGTACGATACTGTTTTGAAGACCTAGTCCATATGAACATAGAGGGGAAGTACATAAATGTTAATCAAATTTAATAATTTTCAGATGAATTATTTAAATTTTTGTACTTAACAATTGATATGATAATATCACCATCAGTTGGCATGCATGCATAGTTTTCAGATTCCCGGGATTGTACAACTTAACGACCCAAATTGACCAGAATGATTCTACTAAGTAGATTCTATTATTCTACTATTATGAAATCAATGGACCTACGGTATGTGATCCCACCATAAAGGTTCTGAACCAACTCAGAATTACGATTCTAAGAACTTTGATTAACACACTGTCTATCCGGAAAAATCACGTTGGTCCCCCCTAATCTAATTTTGGTATGCACAACTGGTGAAAGCTTCAGTGTTGCAATCTGGTTCTTCTCAGCCTTTTTCGGCGAGCCATAGAATTATTTTCGCTAATTCTTATTGTACAAATGCGGTGGCAAGAAGAACAACAATTAGATGCAATGTTACCGTTATATATGATTATTTTTATCATGTGGCAAAAGAGTTTGTGAAGGTTATATTTTGAACATTTCCCACATGGGGAAAATAATTTGGTCCCGAATTAGACTAGGCAAGTCACACGAGTGGGTTGTGATGAGGATTCTCGATGTCGCATAATTCCAGTTTTGGTCCATAATTTACTAAAGCCCACTTTATTATATTTTCAAGGTACTCGTGTCAATACCATTTATTGATGGATGCAACATTATCTATCTAGAACAAAATGCACACACTATCATGTAATTTCTCCCAGTGCCTCACATTCCTAGGGAAAAATCCAACACGGTTGTGACTCGCTATAGAAACAACATAGAGCATTGCCAATTAGGCTAGCTACCACCAACGAGTTTGCAACTACAATGAAAGAGGGATTAGCATGACAACCATAAGGGACTATCAAGGATGACAAGTACAATGATAGATGAGGTACCTATGGAGTAGCATGACAATTACAATGGAGCAGTTTCATATGAGTTACAACATACATATAAATAATGCTACCCGATGTTTGTTAGGTACATAGAAAATAACAAACATGTAACATGATAGGTAAGAAGTACAACGACATTATTAGGATCCTTTTTGATAGCCCATATTTAGTTTACCATGTGGAGTCTGCCAGCCTCTACCGACTCTTATTCCTCTAAATCATCTCTGTTCTTTTGTTGAGGACTTTAAGATCAATACAAAGGAGAGGGAGGGGAATGGAATTAGCGAGAACCAGGGAGATTCAAATCACATATTCATCTACAACGAAACCTTAACACCTCAACCCCACATCACCGCCGCAAGTGGCGTTGGAAAAAACTTACCGATGTCACATTAGATGATGGGCTCATGAAGGACTGGGAGAAAAAGCAACCAATTATATCCTAAGAATATGTTCAGCAGATAAGCACATCTGAACCAAGTTAGGTTATGGGTTACTACTCCTTAACTCTCTTGGTTTTACTCATGCGTTTCCAAAAAAACTTAAATCTGTTGTTATTACCCTCTGACGCCTAAGCGTCGCCTTAAAAACCATGGATTTATTGGCCTCTAGCAGCCAATACATATATGGCAGGATAGATTCTAGTTTAGAGTTGCACCTTGTGAAGTGTTACTTAGTATAAAAATCCAAAAGTTTCCTGGAACATTAATTGTAAATAACTCACAGCCTAATAAACATTCATTATACTACTCAATATTTTGTAAGGTTATTGACCATGTACAGTAGAATACCTTATAGTGGAACTCAGAGGTGACACTACTAGGAAAAAGCTATAGGAGTAATCATACCCGTGACGCACTACATGCTCGGTTCGTCACGACTATGTACCCGTGGCGCACCACACACCCGTGGGCCTCGGTGCGTCACGCCTAAGGGCATACCCATGACGCACCAAACATACGGTGCGTTACGGGCATAGCCGTGGGCAAAGATAGCCGTGACGCACCATATGTTTGGTGCGTCACGGGTATTGCAATAGGCGTGACACACCAAACATATGGTGCGTCACGGAAAAGTTCGATGTCTAAAAATCATCAAAAAATAAATTCCTTATAGATGCACGGAGAGTTTAATGTATGCTTTTTAACAAATTTTGAAATTTGAATTTCGACTTTCTGAGCAAAAGTTCATTAAAAAAAAGTAAAATGGGCATAACTTTTTCATACGATGTCGGAATTTAATGTTCAATATACCAACGAAAACTAGAGAAAAAAAGGAACTCAACCTCACTGGCCTTCGGCCTGTGAGCCTTTTACAGATTCTCCAAATAACGAAAGGAAAAAAAGTTATTTGAGACAGAAGCTTTTTTCCTACAAAATAAAAAAAATTGGCGTGACGCACCACATTTACGGTGCGTCACGGCTAACTCTGGGAAGGATTTTTAAATTTCGAACCCGGGAGAGGCCCCCACCTATATATACTCCCCTTCCTCCTCCTTCTTCCATTCCTCTCTCATTTCTTCTTTCTCCTTCCTCCACTCTCCATTATCTCTTTTTTCTCTCTTCTCCCTTCCTCCTCCTACCACAACCACCACAACCACCGCACATCCACTCTGGCGACCACATCCTCGTGTCCACTCCGACGACCTCTACTCCGGCGGCCACCACTACTCCGGCGGCCACCTCCTCTCCGGCGGCCTCCTCCACTACCGCGACCACCTCCTCTCCGGCGGCCTCCTCCACTACCGCGGCCATCTCGTATCCGGAGGCCACCTCCACTCCGGCGACCACCCTCCACTCCGGCCTCTCCGTTTTCGTTTTTCAAAATTTTAAAATTTTGGGCGGCCAGATCTGGATCTGTCCCGCCTTTTTTTTAAATTTAAAAATCAATAGCCGTGACGCACCAAACATGAGGTGCGCTACCTCGTAACTAAAGATAGCCGTGACGCACCAAATAGGCGGTGCGCCACGGGTAAGCGAGATAGCCGTGACGCACCAAAATGTGGTGCGTAACGGCTATTTTAATAGGCGCGGCGTGATAGGCGTGGCACACCATAGTACGTCACGGGTATGCAATTTTGGTGCGTCACGCATTAGCCTTTTCCTAGTACTGTGACAACCATACAACGAAATTGTTTTTTGCACTATCATACTGATAAGAAGAGTATGGCCTGACCTGAAATTAACAATAAAAAAACATTAGGATAAATTCATCATAGAAGTATCGTCCAAGGACCCTCCTAAATTTGAAAAACGCGTGAGAAATAATGAAAATCAGTTGTAGCCGCAATGAACCTATCAACGTGAGAAGCACATACGGTGTGCTAACTGTAAGACCTCGGACAGTAATTCATTCGGAGAAATATATAGATACAATCCCTTCTCATCGCTAAAAATTGATCCCATGGACAAAATCCATATAAGGACATTAGACTTAATATACAATAGGAATACATGGTCTAGTGTACAAAAACATGTACTCTTGGATCAGAACCTTTGTGAGACAAAAGCAACAGGAAGGTAGATGAAAGACTAATTACACCGGTAGGTATAACTATGAAATGCCAACATTACAAAGAAAACACATTTCCTCTTGCAACTTTAAGTTATACTATGTTGTAAAGCTTGTTAGTTTATTCCAATACACTAGTGGAAACGGGGCTTTTGCTCTGTGGCGAGCACCCCTTTCGCCCCGGCTCGGCCACCACCCGGTGCAAAAGGCTACTGAGGTGGGGCCGGACGAGCAGGGCGCGTTGTGTGTGTGTGTGTGGGGGGGGGGTGTTTTGCCCCGGTTTGAGCCACAAACCGAGGCTAAAGGCCCGCAACGAGCATGGCGCGTCATGGGGGGGGGGGTCTTTTTGGCCCCGGTTATAGCTACCAACCGGGGCAAAAGACCCCACCTAGATGGTCAGCAAAGTTGTTTCTTTATTTCTATATCGCCCTTTAGTTAATGATTTCAATTTCATTAAGAAAAACTAACCAGATAGATGCAAAATGAAAATTAATAAAATTCATTTTTCTTCAAATCAAATTTTTTTCTCTTTTTTCATAAATCCTGCCATGCCAGCCTTCTCCACTCCTCATGCCACTTAGTTTTTGGTGTGGTGTGCTCACTTGTTTTTTCCTCCTATGCACAAAAGGTGTTCGATGAAATGGCCGAGAGCATAATCCAATCCGAGCTTGCAGAAAACAAACATGTAATATTGATAGACTATTGTGTAATAATGTATCAAACCTGCATGGTTCATGTATTTGGATTAGTCCACCTCTGTTTTCCACATGTTTTGTATCAAAATCACTGTCGGGCGTTTGAACCGGATGATTTGTATATATATAGAACAAAACAAACGGTGTCACCAGCATACGACCCGACTAGGGCTCCTGAGTGCATATATATATATATATATATATCAAATGCACAGTCAGACGTATGTTGGCGAATCCGGATGATTTGTAGTCGGTAGATGAATTGAATGATGTATCGAAACCTTTTTACAAACCTTGAATGGGGGTGTAGAACAAAACAATCGGTATCGCCAGCATATAGCCCTACCGTGGCTCCTGAGTGCATATATGCATATCAAATGCACGGTAATACGTA
Source organism: Alopecurus myosuroides (assembly GCA_028641055.1). Taxonomy (NCBI): domain Eukaryota; kingdom Viridiplantae; phylum Streptophyta; class Magnoliopsida; order Poales; family Poaceae; genus Alopecurus; species Alopecurus myosuroides. The sequence continues at coordinate 127,139,852 of CM054057.1, forward strand.
TGCAGGCGAATCCGAATGATTTGTATTCGGTCGATGAACTGAATGATGTATGAAGGGACTCCGAGTGGTGGGCTATATATATTATCCTCTGGCTCACAAAGTGTTGTGCTAGGGTTTCAATCCAACGGTTAAAAAGCGCTCGAAAGAAACACCCCTGATCCAACGGCTCACAAGCGCTCGAAAGAAATACACCGTACCCCTGATCGAACAGCTCACAAGAGCTCGAAAGAAACACACCCTTGATCCAACATCTCAGAAGCGCTTGAAAGAAACACACGATCCGTGTGATTCTATTTGATTGGTCCCAACGAAACCGTAACCCTTTAGTCCCGGTCGGTAAAACGGGACGGGACTAAAGGGTATGTTTCTTCTCACTATATATATGTATGCATTGCCATCATTTGCATAAACACATATAAAGTCACCACTCTCCCATGGCTTCCACCGTAACCACTCTAACCTTCCTGCTGACGGATGCTGAGCGCCGGAGGAGTGCCCGTCCCTCTTGTTCCTCAAGGTGTGACGCGTCGGACGGCCATCACAAACCAATACTACCACGATATCACGCAGGAGCAGTAGAGGAATCCCAGTTGGAATCCCGACTACCGCCTTACTTGGGAGCCCTTCTTCATTAATCGGCTTGAGAGTGCGCTCGCCAGGTACCAGGAGAACGACCCGCCTCCTTCGAACTTCAACGAGGTCGGTCGTCAGCTGCGGTGGGGTGGCGGGCGGACTCTTCAAAGCGTCATGAACTACATCAAGGGCGGCGATAACCCCTGCTTGCGCTACCCTTACTCCCAGTCCTGGCGTCGTGATCCTCCGAGGGAGTCTAGAGCACCATCCAATTATAGTGACGACGACGGCGGCGACTACGACGACTACGAGTCGGAGTACTATAGGCATAGGCAGGAGTATGATTAGCAGATCAAATCCACTCTTTCCATTATGTACTTCCTTGTTCATCTAGATCTATGCCCTCCGTTTAGGTTTAGATCCACTCTTGCCATTATGTACTGGCTTGTTTATCTATCTAGATGTACCAGCCTCTTTTCTAAAGTTAGCTCTTGTGAGTCGTTGGATCAAGGGTGTGTTTTTTTCTCGCTCTTTGAGTCGTCGGATCAGGGTGCGTTTCTTTCTAGCTCTTGTGAGCCGTTATTTATTGGGTATTCTTTTATTAAAAACAGAACACAGATGCGCTAGCCCGCCGTAGTTTGCTGGAATACTACTCCTCGTCGTTGTCGTCGGGGAACTCGTCAGTGACCTCCTCCTGGTCCTCGTCGGCGGCGAACTCGTCGGTGACCTCCGTGTCGTCATCGGAGGTGCACGATATCGTGTCCAAGATAGGCTCCCACCTTGGATCATCGGAGGCCTAGACTTCGCCGGCGTGGTCGGCCCGGCGGAGCTCTTGCAGCGCCTTCGTCCTTGCCTCCCGGGCGGCCTCTAACGCGAGGTGGCGTTCGAGGCGGCGCTCCGCCCGCTCAGCCGCGCGGATCTGCCAGAGCTCCTCGTCAGCGCGCTGCTCCTACGGATTGTTCCGGTAATACTCGCGGATGGTGCGCTCATCCCTGGTGTCGACTAGGCCCTGAAACGCGCGGTGACGGAGGTGGCGGGGGTGAGGATCTACGGCGTCGGCGCCCTGGCCTCCGCTTCCCAGCGGGTGTGGCAGTCGTTGAAATTCATCAGCGACCGCGGGCGGTTGAGGCGCCAGGCTGCCGTGTCCCCAGCGCCGGAGGCCTCCGCCGCCATCCCAAAGGAGCCGAGGGGGATGTGATCGTCCCCATAGCGGATCTCCGCGGTGAACATTCCGTTTGGCCACGCTCTGACACTGCGGAAGCCGGTGGTTTTGTTCCTCCTCGGAGGCATGGCGGCGGTGCGGCGGTTCGTGGAGAGGACAGAGGGAGAGGAGTGGACGCGTGGAGAGGAGAAGACGCTCGAGGTGCGGCATTTTAGACGCTCGAGGTGCGGCATTTTAGACTCCCGCGCCACGCGACACAACACCCGCGCCACGAAGCACAACTCCCGCGACACACGGCCACACGCGTCTAAAACAAGTAACTGAGGTTTTTTAAATGTTTGAAAATTCAAAAATTGTTACTTGTTTAAAATAGTTAGAATAACAATTTTTTAAAACAGAAAGTTTCTCCAAATTCAAAACCATTAATAAACTTGGTTTTTTAAAATGTTTAAAAATTCCAAAATTGTTACTAGTTTAAATAGTTAGTATAATTCTTTTTAAAGAAGAAAATGTATTTGAAATATTTACGCAATTTTAAGCACTTTTCATATTTGAAAAATTATTACTAGTTTCTTCAAATTCAAAACCATTTAAAATCTATTTGAAAAAGTATTTAAAATAGTATTTGAAACGTTGCAGGAAAAAAATGGCGGCGGGAAAAATAATTAAATTTTGGGTCTTTTACCCCGATTGGTGCAACCAACCGGGGTAAGAGGGGAGGAGGTGCGCGAGCAAGCGAGGGCCCACCTCCCCTTTTGCCCTGGTTGGTGGCACCAACCGGGATAAAAGACCCACTTTTGCCCCAGTTGGTGGCACGAACTGGGGCAAAAGGTCTCCACCTATGTAACCCCGGGCGGAGAGCAGTTACTCCGCCCGTGGCAAACCCTCAGAAAACGTCCAAGTCCCCGACGACGAAATCCAGAGCGACGCCGTCAGGCTGCCCGATTTCCCCACCGGAAATCCTCGCCGCGCTCGTGCCCTCGCCGCCGGGAATCGTCGCTGCGCCCGTGCCGCCGCAGCCTGGAATCCTCGCCGCGCCCGTGCCCGTGCTCCTCGCCTCCACCGCATGCTCGTGCCCGTGCTCCTCGCCGCCGGCTCCTCGCCCCTGAGACCTCGCCGCCATGCCATCTCCGGCCTCCTCGAGGTGAGCGGGAGGAGCTCCATTGGGCGCCCCCACCGGCCGGCCTGGAGAACTTTTTTTTTTGTGTTTATGTTTTTTTACTGTTAATCCTTTTTACTCTTAGTATTTTTTAGCGTTAGTTTTTTTTACTGTTAGTTGTTAATATTTGTTAATACTATTTTTTAGCGTTAGTTGTTAGTTGTTATTAGTAGTTAGTATTTTTTAGCGTTAGTTTTTTTTGTTTGTTGTTATTAGTTGTTAATATTTGCTAAATCCAAAACATCGAACACATGTAATCACCGGACACATGAGTGAGAGAAACATGAGGGAACCGAGGGGAACAGAGAGGAGAGAAACAAGGGGGTAGCCGCGCCATCACCGCGACCACGATCCCGGCCACGGCGCCGCGCTCACTCACACCCACCGCAACCACCCCGACACGATCCCGACCACGGCACCGCGCGTACAAGACCCCATCCACGCCACCCTCTCGCCACACCACTTCTCGCACCCACTGCAAGCACCCCGCACACGATCTCGACCACGGCGCCGCGCTCACTCACAGCCACCGCAACCACCCTGACACGATCCCGACCACGGCGCCGCGCATATAAGACCCCGTCCAGGCCACCCTCTCGCCACACCACTCCTCACACCCACCGAACCACCCCGCACACGATCCACCGAGAATGTCTATTAGTAGGTGTGTTACTGTCTGTTATAATGATATTTTCTTACAGTACTTAGTGGTAATTAGCCATATGTGAAACTTGTTTTTCTTACAGTACTTAGTGGTAACTAGCCATAGGTGTGTTTACTCTCTGTTGTAATGATGTTTTATTACAGTACTTAGTGGTAATTTCTTATAGTATTTTATCTTCCATTTGTATTAGCTGAGCTATGGACGACAGAGAGGGTGAAAAACATGTGTTCGCGATAATAGAAGAAAGTACACTCCCCGGTGGACCAAATGACGATGGAGGTGAAGGCGATGGCTCGCAGTACCTGAATGAATCAGGTCAGGGAATGGAGGAAGAAGAGAAATTGCAAGGACCGGATGTGGAACCGGAGAAAAGCAGTGATGAAAAAACCTTAGTGAGGATCGTGGAGCCTACTCTATCGACATCGTCTACCAAGAGGTCAAAACGAGGCTCGGCTCTAGAGATGAGCTTGAAAGTGCATCTGCTAATCGGGCAAGTCTATCGATCCGGCGAACCTGCTTGGCCCATCAAGATAGCAACTAAGTTTACAAGCCAATGTGGAGTTATTGTTAGGGAGATGATCCCAATACGTATTGACCGTCTGGCAGTTATTTTTGTCTCAGACCGGTTCAAATAAGTTATGTTCGACAAGCTGATGAACCATTTGAGTCTCCCAGAATGTGATACCGCGAGGACACAAAAGTTAATACGCGACGTAGTCCACCGTCAGCACAAGCACCTACTTCTCCGAGACAAAGTCCACCGCCGCCACCACCGCCACCTTCTCCGAGACGCAGTCCACCGCCGCCACCACTGCCACCTTCTCCGAGACGCGGTCCATCGCCGTACCTACTTCTCCGAGACGCAGTCCGGCTCAATCATCGCCATCACACGTCGACGCCATGGACGACAGCAGTTCGAGTCCAGCTCGATCTTCGATGCTTGAGCCGACTCCGCCGCCCACTAAGTCCTAAGGCTGCTGCCCCTAAGTCTTCCTCGAAGAATAACGTGCTCCGAAGAAGAAAGCCAAGCGCCGCTAGAAAAGTTGTCTTACCATATGAATGACGAGGAGACCTACGCCTGGGTGACCGCGGACACGAAACATCAGATGGCTTCATGGGAAAAGAGAACCTCGGAGCCGCCAAAGGAACCAATAGATCCGGCTGTAAAGAAGCACTTCAAGAATTTGCTAGAAATGCTATCCCAAGTTCAGCTGCATCTATCATCTGATTATGATCACTGATTATTGATGACTTATAAAAAAGTCAAGAAGGCGGGGAAAACAATTCCCCAACTCGGGAAGCAGCCAAAACAATCCCCCCCCCCGCTCAAGGTGATGGACACTACACAGACTCCCTCCAATCCAGTTGATCCGGAAGTAGCTGCGAGGTTTGCTAGAGAGTGTGGTTTAACAGTTGACCAACTCCTAAGAGAATCTGACAACTTCGCACCGGCTGTATTGGCATGGAAATATGAGTTAGGGAAGTCTCTCGTCAAACCTGATCAGCTCGACTCTTTGACAACATTCAAGCGCCAACTGCATAAATGGTATATCCAAAGCGCAAAGGACGGCTAGACCAACTCATGGTGAAAATTAGAGATGATGATTAATTCCGCGATGACTCGGTCTGTATTGATTTTGAAGATTTTTCTTCTTCTATAATCTAGACGCCCTGGACAAATTGCTCATCAGCACCTACTGTCTGTAAGTATCTACCTCAGCTAATTCGATCACTGCTTCTTATATATATTATCCTCACTGTACGATATATATTATGCAGGATGAAGATTTAGAAATGTAATGTAAACGGTTTCATTGGTTTACTGACCCATATATCGTCCATGATTTCATTTTAGTGCGATACCCTGAAATCACGGAGGATAATATCGTTATGTTTTTGACGAAACAATTTCACTGTAGTGAAATACTATTTCCTTATAGGCAAAGGTGAGTGTTATAGTATTATGCATATTCCTTCACATTTCTATTTTGCTAAGTCGGTGTTAAGTATAATTGATGAGTTATGCATGACTATGTATATAAACACGTGTGCAATTATCACTTGATACTTTTCAACATTCACGTTGACACTGGAGGAGTTGATCTCATGGACTCTATGGATAAAGGAAAAAATGAGTACAAGCTCCTTATTTCAATGCTCACAAAGTAAGTTTAATCGTTGTCGCACTACACCGTCCTCTTTTGTTCAATCATTATCGTAGGATGACCCATATATTCTTTTTTTATTTCCCGAACAGGGCTTGGAAGCGGTTCAGGAAGCAACAAACCGGTTTAACGGAGTTGGATATGAAAGTTGACACACTCATCGTAAGTAGTACTTGCTGCATTCACGCATCTCTCTATAATTGCTTAAGCATTATTTGATTCAATTCTATTTCTCGTAAAGTGCTCTCAACAGCCGCTGGGAACAAATTTATGTGTCTTCTATGTCATGGAGAACATAAGGAGAATCGTGAATGAGCGGTTAAAAAGTAGGACACATTTTACATTGCACGATCTCCGGAGGGAGCTCCTACCGCAGACCGCTTATAAGCACTTCAATAGGAATTGGCGGGTTTTCTGCTGAAGGAAGTCATAGATCCCGATGGACCATTCCATTATACAGTATAAACAATGATCTGCATGTAATGATATCAATGCATGTATATAACTCTTTTCAGATGTAATGATCTAATTGAGATCAATGTAATTATCTTCTGATGATATCTATGAATGCGATGATCTGTATGATGATTACTGTCGATGTGCGAAAAATATGTCATTTACAGCATAAACGAAATCACTGAAAAGAAAACAGCACATAAATAACACCCAAAAAACAACCCCAAAAAGAAACGTGCCAAAAATCCGCCGCGGCAGAGAACCTTTTGCCCCGGTTGGTGTTACCAACCTGGGTAAAAGGGTGCCAGCCTGGACGCTGGGCAGAGCACACGTGGGCAGCCCTTTTACCCTGGTTGGTACCACCCACCGGGTCATTAGGGGGGCCTTTAGCCCGGGTTTGGCAAACCCGGTTGGGCAGCTGGTGCATAAGCGCCCCCCCCCCCCCCCCCGCCCCCAACCGGGGCAAAAGCTCTGCCCTCTATTAGTGATAATGGCAGCAAACCACGTATCCATTGTAAGTAAGTGGCACGACGAACTTGAATATAGATGTAGTATATATAACGTTAGAAAGAAGTTAGAAATGCTACATGGTTCACTAAGAAGAGCCAAACCATTGATCAGTTGGTCTTAATTTACATTCAAGCATACTGAGACAAGATCAATATGAAACTCATTGAAAATGTTTCTAATGAGACGTTGCCTCTTTTGCCTTTTAAATTGCTGAATGTCTCAATAGTGCCTTTTAAATTGCTTGTATCTTATACTCAAATCTATCGGTACATACATGTACCCAAAGGAGTGGAAAGCATGTAATATGTATTGAATATTAAAAAGCAAGAGCAAGAGGTTTTTAAAAACAGGGATGTCAAATATATTCACTATTTTGCCAATGCATAAATAGCTACATAACCTATCTAAATACCAAGATGCAAATAAATAAGTACAAAGAAATATGTGCAGGGCTAGCTAGAAAGTGCATGTAGACGCTTCAATAATAGATAAAATAGATATACCCTTCTTCAAACAAAGAAACATCAGCAAGAAAAAAACATAAGACACACAAGATGTGATGTTATATAGTCGATCGAGACCAGGTCAGTCACCTCCTTCCTGTAATTTCTTCGACGACTGCGACATCAAGGAAAAGTCAACATTCCATTAGGATCTTTCACTGCTGAAAGTAAGTATTTCGATACTGCCTTCCCAAATGAGTTGTCCCTGAAATGATAGACAAATCTTTTGAACAGATTTAATGGACATGCAAAAGAGGAAGCAAACATAGATAGACTACCAACAACAAAAATGAGATACGGATTGACAGGTTGCGTAGGAGCTTAGGAGCTGCCCACCGCCGCTGGCCACTCCGGCCACGACGCCCACGCCGCCTGCGCCGGCCTCCGCTCCGGAACCGGCGGTGACGAAGACATAGATCTTGGACCCTGCGGGTAAGGACACCCCCTCTCAGGCCCAAGGTCAAGGCCCAAGAAGAGGCGCCCTTGGAAGACTCCAGAAGGTCCACCAGAAGCCCACCTGCGCTAAACTTGCGGGTTAAGTTAGGTAGTTTTGTAACCGACCTAGCTAGGGTTTGAATCCTCTCCGGGTAGGACTCGAGACCTGGCCATCTATATAAGGCCAGGAGAGCCCTCCCGGAGAGGACCAAGTAAGACCGCACGACCAAAAAAGCCTCGGAACTCGAGATCTACTCTCGATTCGAGCAACCTGTAAACGATCTAATCATCCAATACAGATCGACAAGAGGCAGGAGTAAGGGTTTTACCTCTACGAGGGCCCCGAACCTGGGTAAATCTCGCCCCCTGTCTAGCCGACGATCTCACCAGCGCTCATGAGTTCTCCTAATCGAAACCCGATAGGATCACCTAAGGGACTTGTCGAGTCAGGGATTCGACAATTGGCGCCGTCTGTGGGAACCGCGGGCGCTGGATCACCGGCATCTTCGGCTTCATCGACGTCCAACTCCCGTTGGAAACCGACGGCTACGGCTCCGAACAATCCTATACGGATCGGATCTATCGTGGTCACGCCTCACTCGCCGGAATCTCGCCCGGCGTTCGAGGAACTGGAGAAGAGCGTCACCCTGACGTTCGGGAGCTTCAACTTCATGGCGAACAGAGACGGGATCCTCCACTTCTCGGATGAATCTGAAACCGAATCTGGAACCGTCAACTCGCGCTTTCCTACGGGGAAAAGCGGCGAGTCCATCCGCTACAACGCAGTCGACTACCACACCCTCTCGACAGAGGAACCCTCTTGGGTGCGGAAAGCTTTCCGATCTGTGCCTAGGACGCACGGACCACAACTGGCCCAAGTCTGCATGGCAGGGTCGGAACAGCCCTCGGAAACTGAATATAGCGCAACCGAGCGCGATATAATCGGCGTTTCGCGGGAAGCCTGGAAAAGAGCCAAGGAATCCATGCGAAAGAGCCAGCCACCTGCGGCGGGAGCCATGCATGAAGACCTAACCGCCTACCACTATCACCTAGTGAGGGCGGCCTCAAACATCAAGGATGCCCGAGCAGATCTAGCCCGTCGCAGGAGAGCGGCGGATGAATCAAGCCTACGTCGAGCCGAGCTATCCCATGCGCCTTCAGTCGGTACCCGACCTGGGGGGAAGGGACCCGCAGCGTCGACGAGGGACCACGAATCTATGGCTGGAACCAACAGGTCTACCACGTCTTCTTTCATGAGGGTCGACGACGATGGCAACGTCTACCCGCAAACCCCAGCCGCCGCGATCCTAGCCACAGCAACCTACATGCAGATGAACCAGCCGACGGATAGCGATCCCCGGGTGGAACAATACAAGCATATTCGCAACGGTCTAGGGTTAGCGGCCGCGAGGCTCGCCTCTCACGATCGCAAAGAACAATTGGAGAAGGAGCGACTGGAGAAGGATAAGGACAAAGAAACGCCCCGCAGGCACAGAAGCTCTTCCCCGAGAAAAGACAAGTCGCCACGTCGTGGCCGAGGGAAAGAAGCCCGCCGCCGTGATGACAGTCGAAGCAGCGGCGACGACAGCTCGAGAGAAAAAAGCTCGCGACACCACGGCAGCCGTTCACGCAAACGAAGCAAGGAACCACGGAAGAACGCCGATCGCGATCAACCCGGACGTGACGCGCGATCGGACATCGCGCAAAACAAAGTGGATAGAGCAAGGGCGTCAAGGTATCGCGATCGATCATCATCCGGCTCTTCGGATGACGAAACCTGCGGCGCGCTATGTTTCGCCCGTAGTATCCGCGAGGCGCCCCTACCCAAGCGATTCAAGCTCAGCACGGAAGTGACGAAGTACGACGGCTCACTCGAGCCCTCTCAATGGTTGAGCGACTACCTCACGGCAGTGAAATGCCAACGTGGTAACAAGAACACGGCTATGCAATACCTCAATTTGCACCTAGCCGGAGCAGCCCGCAGCTGGCTAGAGAGGAGACCACGATCTTGCTACGCATCGTGGGATGACTTACACCGTGATTTCTGCAAGAACTTCCAATCGACCTACAAGAGGCCGGCTACAATCAAAGAACTACGAGCCTGCAAACAGAAAAGCGGTGAATCCACCCGAGAATACATCCAGCGGTGGAACACGCTCAGGAACACCGCAGGGACAATCTCTGAAGAAGTGGCGATTGAGGCCTTCGCCAAAGGAGCGAGAAGAACCGCGTTTCGAGAAGAGCTCGGCAGAGCTGCGCCCAAAACCATCGGGGAGCTCATGGTCATAGCCGAAAAATGGGCCAATGGAGAAGACGCAGTACGCAACGAAAGAGGATCATCACCTGCACACGAGGACGACCGCCACGGACGAAAGAAGAGAAGAAAATATTACGACCATGAGGATAGAGAAGAACTAGTGGCAGCAGAATTCACGCGAAGTCGCGACCCCGGTCGTCGCGGAAGTCGCGAGTGGAAACCAAAGGTAGAAGAAAAATCACCTGAGGAAGACCTCGATGCGTACTGCTCGCTACATCTGTTCACAGACAAGCGCACGGGCAAGACTAAGGCAACGCACCTTCTCAAGGATTGCCGAAAGTTCATCGAAATCTCGGACGCGCTCGCCAGGAAAAGATTTGCTTCCACCCAAAACTATCCACCACTGCCAGGAGGGGGACAACAATTCCAGCCTCCACCTCCACCGACCAACCCAAACATGGCGCTCGCCGCATTGCCAGCGCCACCACAACAAAACGCGGGAGCAAATACATACCCGACTCCGCAAGGACAACTCCTCGGGATGATACAGAAGGTATGCCCCTCTCGCAGAGCTCAAAAGACTAACTCGAGACAAATATGCATGGCAGTGCAGACGCCACCAACGAAGCCCGAGTACCAGAAGATGGCCGATCAGCCAATCACGTTCTCGAAAGAAGACCACCCGCCACGAGTCTATCGGCCGGGACACGCCGCCCTCGTCATTCAAGCTCAAATTGGCAATTATGACCTGGCCCGCGTATTCATGGACGGTGGCAGTGGCATCAACATCATCTACGCGGATACACTCCGTCGAATGAACAAAAATCTGGACGGCCTAACGAAATCAGAAACATCCTTCCACGGGATAGTTCCGGGCAAGGCAATCCGTCCACTCGGAACAATCAACCTAGAAGTTGTACTGGGCTCCCCACGCAACTACAGAAGGGAATTCCTGGACTTCGAAGTCGTCGACTGGCCCTCACAGTACCACACCATTCTTGGTCGAACAGCGTTCGCCAGATTCATGGCCGTGCCACATTACGCATACTTGAAGCTCAAGCTACCTGGCGAATACGGTGTGATCACCATCGACGGAGACTTCCAGAAATCGGACAAGTGCGACATAGAATTTAATGAGATCGCAAAATCTTTCGGGATGCAAGAAGAACTTCAAGAGCTGGCAAAAACCACGGACCACTCCGTTATGCCCCTCACGAAGAAAAACGCGCCTGAACTGGAATTCAGCGCCAACAGCGACACTCGCAAGCACCAAGTGCACCCGACAGATTCCGCAAAGACGGCGATGGTTTCCACAACCCTCTCGCCAGCATAGGAAGGCGCGCTCGTCAAACTCCTCCGTGAGTACTGGGAGATTTTCGCCTGGCAGCCCTCAGATATGCCAGGAATACCCAGGGAGTTTGCCGAGCACTCACTCGAAGTCTTTCCTGACGCCAAACCCATCAAACAGATGACTCGACGATTTTCAGAACCTAAGCAGAAAGCGCTTGGAGAAGAAGTAAACAGATTGCTAGCCGCAAACTTCATCAGGGAGATCAAAATATCCACCTGGTTAGCAAACTCGGTGTTGGTCCCCAAGAAAAACACGGATATCCTTCGGGTGTGCATCGACTACACGTCGCTAAATAAACACTGCCCCAAGTACAACTTTCCTCTACCACGAATCGACCAGATCGTGGACTCTACGGCAGGTTGCCAGCGTCTCTCCTTCCTAGACGCCTATTCAGGATATAATCAAATCCGAATGAAAAAGGAAGACGAGGAGAAGACGGCTTTCATCACACCCCACGGTGTATACTGCTACACGGCAATGCCCTTCGGACTGAAGAACGCAGGCGCAACATATCAGCGCTGCATGCAAAGATGCCTCGCCAATCTCATTGGCAAAAACGTACAAGTGTACGTCGACGACATCGTCATCAAAACTCGAGTGGAGGACACACTCCTCGAGGACATCAGAGAAACATTCGACGCCCTTAACGCATATCGGATCAAGCTCAATCCGACCAAATGCGTTTTCGGTGTCCCCGCAGGCAAACTTCTCGGGTACCTGGTATCCGCCAGAGGCATTGAAGCCAACCCGGAGAAAATACAAGCCATATTGACTATGAAGGAGCCAACCAATCTACGCGGAGTACAGCAGCTCGCAGGACGACTAGCAGCCCTGAGCAGATTCATCGCACGATTGGGAGAGCAGGCAGTACCCTTCTACAAATTACTGAAGAAGACGGACAAATTCGAATGGACACCCGAAGCTAAAAAAGCGTCTGCAGATTTGAAGCGGTCCTTGCAAAGCAGGCGCATCCTTGCGACACCGCAAGAAAGGGAGCCACTTTTCCTATACTTAGCCGCTACAAACCAGGTCATCAGCACAACGATCGTAGTCGAAAGACCTGAAGACGGCAAAGCATACGGAGTTCAAAGACCAATATATTACATCAGCGAAGTACTTACGTCATGCAAACAACGCTACCCTCACTATCAGAAGCTCGCATACGGGGTTGTTCTCACAGCTCGAAAGCTCAAACATTATTTCCAGGAACACGCCATCACAGTGGTTAATGATGCGTCACTCGGGACAATCATGAACAACCCTATGGCATCCGGAAGAATAGCAAAGTGGAGCATCGAGCTGGGCGCCTGGGACATCACCTATGCTGGACGCAACGCAGTCAAATCCCAAGTTCTCGTGGAATTCATCAACGAATGGACAGAGCTACAAACACCCGGGCCACCCGAGTATACGAGCAATTGGATAATGTACTTCGATGGATCCAAGAGAAACGAAGGAGCAGGAGCAGGAATCGTCCTCATCTCACCTAGCGGAGACAAACTGCAGTACGTCTTGCGACTGGATTTTCCACCCGATGACCCAGCATCGAACAATGACGCAGAATATGAAGCACTATTGCACGGGATGAAGATGGCAATCGCCTGTGGAGCTACCCGATTAATGATCTACGGCGATTCCAACCTCATAGTGCAGCAAACGATGAAAGAATGTGACGCCATTGCTGAAAACATGGTTGCATATCGCGACATGTATAACCTACTCGAAGGAAGCTTTAAAGGGTGCGAGCTAAAACACATTGCAAGATCTAGCAACGAAGAAGCAGACAGACTGGCCAACATGGGTTCCACGAACACACCCATACCGCCAGGGATATATTTCGAGCGGATGATTAAGAGATCAGTCAAACTGAAGAAAGCCGCAGAAACACCCGCAGCAATGGAAACAGAGGTCAGCCCGCAAATCGCGCTTCTCGAGCTTACTCATAACATATCACGGCAGGTTTTTCTGGTAGAACCAGTCTGGACGCAGAAATATCTCGACTACCTGCTAAACAAACAGCTCCCGGCCGATCCACGTGAGGCTCGACAGCTAACCAGGCGTAGCAAATCCTTTCGGGTGGTTAACGGAGAATTATACAAACAAAACATCTCGGGAATACTTCAGCGTTGCATCGCACCCGAAGACGGCAAGGAATTACTCCGGGACATACACCAGGGTGATTGCGGACATCATGCTAGCTGGAAAGCGATATTGGGAAAAGCCTTTCGAGCAGGATTCTACTGGCTAACAGCAGCCACCGATGCAAAAAACCTGGTCGATAGATGCGACACCTGCCAGCGATTCGCACCAAAGCCGCACGCACCCGCCACGGAGTTGCACATGATACCCATCGCCTGGCCCTTTGCACAGTGGGGGCTAGACATGGTTGGACCATTACGCAGATCCACACCCGGTGGATATACACACCTGCTGGTCGCAGTCGACAAATTCACAAAATGGATAGAGGCAAGACCAGTAACTTCGGCTAGCGCCCAATGCGCCGTGGAGTTCCTCGATTCCATCATATGCAGATTTGGTGTGCCACACGACATCATTACAGATAACGGCACAAACTTTACGGCAAAGGAAAAACAGCAGTTCTGCGAGGAGAAAGGCATCAATTTCAAATTTTCTTCAGTCGCCCACCCGCAAACGAACGGACAAGTCGAAAGATCCAACGGCTTAGTTTCGGCTGGGATCAAGAAACGACTACTCGACCGTCTGCACCCCGCAGCAGGGCATTGGGCAGATGAGCTACCCTCCGTACTCTGGAGCCTCCGGACAACCCCAAACAGGTCTACAAAATACACACCATTTTTTATGGTATACGGGGCAGAAGCAGTCCTTCCCGAGGAAGTTCGATTCAGCGACCCACGGGTTGTGGCCTACAGCGAAGAAACCTCCAACAAAGCACTTGCAGAAGATATGGATGCACTCGACGAAATGCGGGACATCGCACTCGCAAGATCCACAGTTTATCAATAATCACTACGCAACTATCACAGTCGCCGCATACGCCACAGGTCATTCGTGGTAGGTGACTTAGTGTTGCGGCTCAAGCAGAAGGAAGGACACAAACTCGAACCGCCTTGGGAAGGACCCTTCATCGTACACGAAGTTATCCCAGGAGGAGCCTACAGGCTCAAGAATCCAGAGACCGGAGGAATCTATTCCAATCCATGGAATATTGCACAACTCCGCAAATTCTACCCTTAGGTTTACTTGTTTCTACAACAATAAGGCTATTGATGGGGGGATGCTAACCCGGTATGTCAAGATCCGAGGAATAACCCGGCCCAGAGACAGTGAGCAGGATACGGCTAGGGATAAAGATGTTTGTGGAGGCCCAAGCTCGTGGGCCTAGTGACCCGGATTGTGGGTGTTGTAAAGGAAAGTTAGGGTTAGCACGCCGTGTCTGGGTAGGACCCGGGTGTGCCTTGTAAAGTAAGTTAGGGGGTACGGGAGCTATATAAACCGACCCCCGGGTATAGATTGAGAGAGAGATCTAAGAACCCTAGCAATATCATGTGGTATCGAGTATCCAGTGTAAACCCTAATCGAGTTATTGTATCGAGAATAGAGATCCGGCGACTTCGATTGCCGGCTGTCAGATCAAGTTATACCATGTCTTCCCTTGAGCTAAACCCTCTCCCGAACGCCTGTGTCGACTTGCCCCAAGATCAGTTACCCCTGGTAACATCTGCCGTGATTATCCCACGACAGTTGGCGCCCACCGTGGGGCCTGCGTCCAAAGGTGTTTACATCACGGGAGAAGCTCGGAAGGGCATGGAGGATCTTGTCATTGGCGAAATCTACATCGACCACGAAGAAGAAAAGTCGGTGGACGATCCCGGCTGGGGGCCAGAATCGGATCACCTCGAGTCCGGATTTATATTGACGATCGGCCGGATCAATATCTTCGTCGACACGGTACGAACGACTAACTTAAAAGGACAATATCATGTGCATACTACAGGAACTTCTAGCAGGAACAAAGAGACATCAAAACAAGCGGCAAATTCGGTTCCATCAGCCGCGCCGGGATATCTTAGATGGGCAGAACAAGAGATAACGTGGAGTAGAAGAGATCATCCGGAAAAGGTGGAGCGTCCAGGAATCTTGGCGTTGGTGGTCGCTCCACAGGTTAATGGTTACGAGCTGAAGAAGGTCCTGATGGACGGTGGAAGTAGCATCAACATCCTTTATTGGGAGACCTTCTTACGGATGAGTCTCAAAGAGTCCCAGCTGCAGAAAAGTTCAACAATCTTTCACGGGATCGTACCGGGTCACTCGGCGAGCCCCGAGGGAAGGATCACCTTGGAAGTTGCTTTTGGGGAATCGACGGATAATTATCGAGTGGAGTGGCTCACGTTCGAGGTGGTCAAGTTGCGCAGTCCTTACCACGCGCTGTTGGGGAGGCCGGCTTACGCCCAATTCATGGCTAGGCCGTGCTACGTGTATTTGCAGCTGAAAATCCCGGGTCCTAAACGGACCATCACTATACATGGGAACCGGGATATAGCGGCCGAGTGCGACGAAGGAGATTCAGTTATGGCCGAGCAGGCATGCAGGAAGGAAGAGCTCGAATATTACCGGTCTCAAGTAAACCCGGACGATAGAACAGCCTTGAAAAAGCCGAATACTGAGGATGAGAGAGCAAAATTCAAGGCAGCGCAAGACACCAAGAAGATAGATTTTGTCGAAGGGGATTCTACTAAGCAGTTTACCATAGGGTCTAACCTGGGAAAGGAGCAGGAGGGAGCGCTCGTGGAGTTCATTCGCTCGAATGCAGATGTGTTTGCCTGGACACCCAGCGACATGCCGGGTATCCCTACAGAATTGGCTGAGCACAGTTTGCATGTGGATCCCAAGTCCAGGCCCGTGAAACAAGGTTTGAGGAAAATGAATGAGGAAAGAAGGAAAGCTATAGGCGAAGAGATCGCTCGGCTACTGGCAGCCGGCTTTATCATGGAAGTATTTCACCCGGATTGGTTGGCTAACCCGGTTCTGGTGAGGAAAAAGACCAACGAGTGGAGGATGTGCATTGACTTCACTAGTCTTAACAAGCATTGCCCAAAGGATCCGTTCGCGCTCCCAAGGATAGATCAGATTATAGACGCAGTAGCTGGAAGCGATCTGTTATGCTTCCTGGATGCATATTCCGGGTATCATCAGATTAAGCTCAAAAGGGAGGATTGGGAGAAAACATCATTCATAACCCCGTTTGGGGCCTTTTGTTATAAAACTATGACATTTGGGTTGAAGAACGCTGGCGCAACTTACCAACGGTGTATTCAAAAGTGCTTTGAGGACCAAATCGGACGTAACGTCCATGCTTATGTGGATGACGTGGTCATCAAGACCAGAAAGGCGGAGACATTTATCGATGATCTAAAGGAGACATTCAAAAATCTGAGGAGGTACCAGATGAAGCTTAATCCAACGAAGTGCGTGTTCGGAGTTCCGGCTGGGAAATTACTCGGCTTCATAGTTTCCGAGAGAGGAATTGAGGCAAATCCAGATAAAATCAAGGCAATCCAGAGTTTGAAAAAGCCGGAGAACTTGAAGCATGTTCAAAAGCTCACGGGCTGTGTAGCAGCCTTGAGCCGGTTCATATCTAGACTCGGAGAAAAAGCAATACCCTTGTATCGGCTCTTGCGAAAATCGGATAAATTCGTATGGGACGAAGAGGCAGATGAAGCGTTTGAAGCACTAAAGAAGCAATTATCTGAAGCACCAGTACTAGCGGCGCCGGGTCCTAAAGAGCCTATGTTGCTATACGTGGCAGCTGGCCCCCGAGCCGTTAGCGCAGTGGTTGTCGTGGAACGCAAAGAGGACGGGAAAGGTTACCCGGTTCAGAGGCCGGTTTATTACGTCAGTGAGGTGTTATCAGAAGCAAAGCAGCGCTATCCGCATTGGCAAAAGCTGGTGTTCGGGGTCTTTATGGCTAGCCGGAAGTTGAAGCCGTATTTCCAAGAGCATCCGATAACAGTGGTTAGTTCAATACCAATGTCGGATATCATCAGAAACTCGGACGCGACGGGAAGAATAGCCAAATGGGCGATAGAGATGGGGGATTATCATATCAACTACGAACCCAGGTCAGCAATCAAGTCTCAAGCTTTAGTTGATTTCGTTAACGATTGGACACATACAGGCATGACTGCAACGGTTCCAAATTCCGATTCATGGGTCATGCACTTCGACGGATCAAAGCAGTACGAGGGATCAGGAGCTGGGGTGGTGCTAACATCACCCAAAGGGGACAAATTGAGTTACGTGCTACAAATTCACTTCGACTGTTCCAACAACGTTGCCGAGTATGAGGCCCTATTGCATGGCTTAAAGGTAGCCAAGGAGATGAACATTAAGAGGATACGGTGCTTCGGAGACTCGGACCTTGTGGTACAGCAGGTGTCGGGAACGTGGGACAGAAAGGATGCAACTATGGCAGCATATCGCAGGGAGGTCGACAGGGTTGCCGGGTGCTTTTCCGGGTATGAGGTGGAGCACATAGACAGAAGAAAAAACGAGGCAGCAGACGCACTCGCCAGACTCGGCTCGCGTAGAGAGCCGGTTCCACCTAATGTGTTCCTGGACGAGTTGTGGCGACCATCAGTTAAAACCGAGTCTGAGGAAGAACTGGCAAATCAAGACCCGGATTTGGAGTACGTGGCCACAGTACATGCCATCCCCGAGTGGACAGAGCCATACCTGGCCTACCTATCACGGGGCGAGTTACCAGAACAGGAGGTATTAGCAAGACAAATTCTGAGGCGCGCAAAGGGGTATTCTATCATCAATGGAGAATTATACAAGAGAAGCGCAACAGGAGTCTTCTTGCGCTGCGTAGCGCCAGAAGAAGGCCGACAGATTCTCAAGGAAATACACGAAGGCGACTGTGGGCATCATGCATCTACAAGGTCTCTGGTGGCTAAAGCTTATCGACACGGATTTTTCTGGCTTACGGCTCTAGCGGATGCAGAACGTTTGGTAGCGAGATGTGACGGATGTCAAAGGTACGCTCGCCAAACACACGTACCGGCTATGGAATTACGGACCATCCCATTAACTTGGCCGTTCGCCGTCTGGGGTATGGACATGGTTGGTCCCTTCCATATGTCACCATGCAAGAAGACACATCTTTTGGTGGCTATTGACAAGTTTACCAAGTGGGTTGAGGTTATGCCAGTTACTAATTGCGAAGCGGCTACAGCAGTCAAGTTCCTGAAAAGGATTATCTACCGGTTTGGGTATCCCCACAGCATAATCACCGACAACGGAACTAACATGTCTCTTGGCGAGATGGAGAAATTCTGTGGCAACAATGGCATCCGGCTTGATGTTGCATCAGTGGCTCACCCGCAGGCCAACGGGCAAGTGGAGAGAGCAAACCAAGAATTGCTTCGTGGGTTAAAACCACGGTTGCGAGTCCCCTGTGTTAGGGCTGCTGGCTCATGGGTCGAAGAACTACCTTCTGTGGTTTGGGGTATCAACACTACACCTAACAGGTCTACCCAGATGACGCCCTTTTTCATGGTATATGGTGCGGAAGCAGTGTTACCAAGTGATATTATTCACGATTCGCCCAGAGTATCAGCTTACGTCGAAGTAGAGAACGAAAAAACCCGGCAGGACGCCGTAGATATGTTAGAAGAACAAAGAGAACAAGCCCTGGAAAGATCAGCCATATATCAGCAAGATCTACGGAGGTATCATAGCCGGCGTGTGAAGACCCGGGTATTCCAGGAAGGAGATTTGAATCTGCGTCTGGTACAGTCAAACGAAGGAAAACACAAATTATCACCACCATGGGAAGGACCATTTATCATAAGCCGGAGCCTACATAACGGATCATATTATTTGATAGATGCAAGGGAAGAGTCGGCTACAGTCAATGACACCGCACACACCACTTCATCTATGCAAGAAAGAGATAGACCATGGAACGTGGCTCAGCTGCGTCCGTATTATACTTAGTAAAGACTATATTGGCAAGTGGAATTGCACGATGTAATAGGCAGCAGGTTTTCTGACGTACTCTTTTCCTATCCAGGGCACCTTTGGGGACTGGACGGGTTTTTAATGAGGCGGCTTGCTGACCTACATTTTTCATATCAAGTAAAGAGATGGTTATCAAGAAAAGAGATGGTTGTTATCAGTTTTTCATATCAAGTAAAGAGATGGTTATCAAGAAAAGAGATGGTTGTTATCAGGTTATGTATTCTCAGTACGATGCGTATATCTAGGTCTTGGGGGCTGATCGCTTAAATAGCACAGTTACAAACTCAAAGACCCGGCCATGATGCCTATGAGCTATAAGGTCCGATTACTCGCAAACGAGTACGGCTACAATCTTATAGCCGGACAAAGAAGTCCAAATTTCTTGGCTACTCTTACTTAAGCTCGATGTGACTCGCATTAAAGTGGCATGATTTGTTCGCTTACGATGGCAGTTAGTCATGAAACCCGACGGGGATTGGCTGGCTACGTCTTCGTATTGATGTAACAACATGGTATCCACGCGAAAGCCGGCTTACAGTACAAGACAGTCAAAAGGGTCATCTAAACCACAAGTTATGCAGAGTACAAGGCTGAATAGCTGGAAACTCAATGACTATTAAGCATAACTTCAAATCCGATGTGAAACAACTCATGGATCTTTGTGAAAATAGCAATAAGCATGTTGTTGCCTTTTCAAGATCAAGTGTCCTAGGCTCGGCAATCCGGGCCCGGTAGCTTGAAATCTTGAAAAGAACTGGCTTACTTGTATAGTTGCAAAAATCCAAATATCCGAGTCTTGGGGACTTGGGGACTTCGAAGAAAAATCCGCTTGTCAATACCCATGAGACCCGGAAATTGAGTTTTCACAAAAGGAGCAATAAATAAAACCAGATATCGAGAACAGATGAGCTTAAACTTACAAAGGTCGGAACAGGCATCGAGTATATCAAGGCCTTAGTGTGCATTACAAAATACTGGTGAAAAAATATCAAAGGTGCACAGGCGCACCGCCTAAAAAATGACTGTTTCAAAAAGTATGTCGACCGACTGACGCTTAAGAAGAGGCATCGGAAACCATATATCACTCGGCGCCCATCTTGGCCTTACCCTTGCCATCATTGGTGGTAGCAGCAACACCCGGATCGGCGGCGCCAGCCCCCGCAGGGGGCGGAACGACTGATGTTGAGGCAGCAGGAGCAGAGCCGGCTTCAGCTTGTTTCTTGGCAGCCTCCGCCCTTATCGCAGCAGCTTCCTCCTTCCACCGAGTCATCATGTCATATGGTTCGGGAAGATCTGACTTAATTGCCACACCAGCAGCATCATAAGCGGGGACAAGAGTATTGACGTCCAGTTCATCAGCGATCACGCTAGCCGGGTAACGGACCTCTTTTTGCACAGCCTGAAAATCCTCCCGCGAGAATTTTGAACCATCAAGCTTGAATTCGGGGAAGCCGCCCATGAGCTTTGCCAGATCGAGCTTGGGGAAGTAAGCCTTGGCGAGTGATAGCCCCCGGGTCATTCCAACCCGGCAGGACGAGCGCTTCCAGTGCCAAATCCACTCAGGAATCGTGGAAAAGGCGTCCAGCATCCTCTTCAGGTCAACATGTCCTCTACCTGGCCACCGTAACTCTTCCAAGATCCATCTGGTTCCGGCACACAGCTGCCGGATAACATTCTTCATGGTCTTCAGCTTGGCAATATCATCCTCATCCGGCATGGCTTCATCCGGGCCTGGAGTAAAATGAATATATAAGCTAAGCATTTTTTGCTGTTGGTCAAAAGGATAAACCCGGAGAAGGAAGCATACCAAGCAAAGAACGATAGGTATCAGAAATTTCGACAGAAAGGCTTGTCAGGTCGTCTTCGGCTCGGTGAGCCCTTCTTCGGTACTTCTTCATTAATTGCCTATTCCTTCTGGCTTCAGTCTCGGCCGCTTCGCGTAAAGATATCTCTTTTTCAATGAGCTTGGCGCCGTCTGCAAGTTTCTCCTCATATTGAGTCACGAAAGACTGCATGGATGTTAAAAAGTGTTATTCGGATAGAAGAGCACGGTTATCAGTCAATGGTATAATAAAGTCCCGAGCAAGTCATGAATGAACTCACTCGGAACTTGGGGACTGGACAAAGGTACAAGCAACATTAGTTCAACTTACCTCATGTTTGGTTATTAAGGCTCCCAGGATGTTTTCCTCGTTAGCTCGTAAGGTGCGCATGGTTTCCAGCATCTGGGCAAACGTTAACTCATCGGAATGAGTCTGGGAAGAGCCGGCAGCTTGGTCATCTGGCAGGGGGGTTTTCCTCGCAGTCGGGGTGGAGACCCGGACAGTTTGAGTATCCGGGTTGGGAGAACTCATCCTTGTATCTAGGATTTCTATCTCCTCGTCTACTGGTTCTGATAAGGAAGGGGATCCGATGGTTCAGGGATCTGGATTGCCTAGAGGGCCCTGCTCTTGATTAGGTGCCGTATCACCACCAGTTGCGGCATCTGCATCGTCAGTCGGCTTCCCCTGGAGGTTACCCGTTTCTGTATTTTCCGGGTCACTGACGGTGACTTGAGCGCTGAAGGAAAGATGAGAAAAGGCAGTTGTTAATGATGATGGCGGTTTGAATAAAAGTGCGTTAGATGCAAAAAGAAATAATGTAGCAAAGTCTTACCCAGCATTTACGGTATAATCCGGCGGGAGCTCCCCGCTGGAGGCAGATGAGGTCTTTTCAGGAACCACTAGTGGAACCCGGAATTGCCCGGCGCGCGGGTGGCCAGGAGAAGGGTGGCGCCGGGGAGAGTTGGAAGAACGAGATGGAGGAGCACTGCCACGAGGGACTAAAGGGGCGGAGATGCCCGGGTTAAGGGGATCTTCACCCGGGGAGCTCCGAGTTACCCTGCGTTTGGCGGGGAAAGATTCCTTCAAGCACGGCGAATTTGATAATTGATGGTTAAGTCTTCGCATGGCGTCAAAGGAGTAAGATTCAGAAGATAGTGAGGAAAAAGGAACCTTGGATACTGTCCCCCTGCTTTTCCTCTTGGCCCCGGCTGTTGCCTCTGGGTCAGACTCGGTTCTCTCCGGGTCATCCTCGTTGTTTCCACCTTCGTCCTCCAGCCCTGCGAACCAGATGTGTATTCATTGGGAAAAAGACAGACGAAAGGAAAGTAATACAAGCAAAAGTATGCAGATCCTGGGTGAGTACCTTCGCTGTCGTCAGTCGTCTCGTCCTCCTCTTCCGGGTCTCTGGAGGGGGGGAGTGGGTCCACTCTCCAGAAGGGGTCATCAGCCTAAAGTAAAAAGATAAAGTTAAGGTTTAGAAGCAGTATCGAGTTGAAATGTGGAAACAAGTTATGAGTGCCGGGTATTACCGTTGGAGCTGGATTTTCCCGAGTAAACGGAGGTAACCCGGAGATGCCCTTTATCACCTCCAGCTTCTCTGCCAAGAGGCTCTTGATGGTCTTGATAGTGTCACCGGTCGCAAAGCTTTTGGAGGAATAGCAAAGTGCATCTGTAGTGTGACCCGAATACTCGCACATCAATTTGGTGCGGATGGAATTAGGTTGGATTCGGAAGTCGACCCATGTCTTTATCAAATTGAGCCCTAGGAGGCCTTGGGCCGAGAGAATGGCTATTTTGGCTAGTGCAGGAAGGATTGCTTCCCTGTCCGAGTCTGGTGCGAAGGCACTGAAAGACTCGGAGGGTTTGAGGGGGGTCTCTGAGTAACCCGGCAGCTTCTTCTTGCTGTCGGAGGAGGTATCGCGGCAATAAAAAAAGGATAACTGCCAATGTTTGGCACAGGATTGCAGGTTGAGGGTTGGCATTAAAGAATTCCTACGGCGTTGGATGGATACCCCGCCGCAAGTGAGAAGCGCCCCGTCGCCGCTTTCGCGGCACGGTTTGCATTGGAATAACTCAGTGAAAAGAGTCAGGTTTGGTGGCATGCACAAATACGACTCAGATAGAACTATGAAGTGGGTGATGTTCAACATAGAGTTAGGCCCTATGTCGAACACCCGGAGTCCGTAGTGATCTAAGACCTCCCTAAAGAAAGGGTGACCCGGAGGGCAAAATCCTCGGGTCACGTGCTCTACAAAGCAGATTACCTCGTCTTCTGCGGGAGTGGGATGAGTTTCGTTACCCGACACCCTCCAGTGGATGTCTTTCTGAGAAGGGAGGGTGCCTAACTCGGTTAGTTCGTCCAACTTGGCCTTAGTGGTTGTGGAGCGCCCCCAATTGGCGGATATGGCTTGGGTGGTCCTTGCTTGAGCCGGATGTTTTCCTTGTCGCTTGGGAGCCATGGGGTCAGCCTGCGAAACACAAAAAGAAAAAGATGTATGAAATAAGACCCGGGAATGTTGGAATATCCGAGTATAAGGTACCAAGAAGGTACGAAGTTGAGAGCTGTCCGGGTATTGAGCATACTTATGGAAATTGTTGCTCACTTACGTAGGAAAAGGTATTTGGGGACGACGGATGGTTGCCCATATTTATATCGCAAATGAAATAGCTGGAAAAGGAGGGTTTTTCCGGGTGTTAATGCAATAAGCGGAAAACGGCGGAGGAACGGATCTAGATGGAAAAGTTCGCGGATAATTTTTAAGCAAAATTGGTGATCAATAATGATTGGAGGATCATTTGTGACTATCAGGCAGGTGATTAAAGTGTTTGGCAAGCACCGAATCAATCTAATTCGAGGCAATCGGACAAATAGCTTGCGGGTTGACCTAGATCTGATCTTGGATGAACTGAAAATTGCGAAGCTGAATTAATTGGCTGCGAAGAGCTTACCGAGGAGATTGGGGCCAAGTGTGATGGCGACGAGCGGCGTGGCACGAATGGGAGGAATAGAGGTATAAAGGTGGCGCTTGGCGGCGGCACGAAACGATTCGAGGACGAGCGCGGCCGCTGTTGATCCTGCGTTGGTAGCAGGCGCGAGTTCCTCACGGTGGTGCTGTGAAGGTGTTAGGAGCAAGGAAGAAAAGGGGGAGTTGTGGCGTGGTGATGGGCTTAGGGTTGCCCTCTAAGCGCTATTTATAAGGCAAGGGTGAGCTTATCTCAACGGCCAGAAACCGGAAATCGCGGGGTAATGGTTATCTACAAAGATTTCGCAAGATATGTGTAGAACATTGGGCAAAGCATTGGGTTAGAAGAAGGAAGGGGTTCGCCCGTGATGACAGGATTGGTTGTCAAGTGTGAGATCTTGGCATTTCTTATTGCGGTCTGGGCCTGGGGATTTGAACTTAAGTGTTTGGAAGAAAGGTCTGGGTTATTACATGGCCTCCATGGAGTAAGGCCTAGCAGAATATCAAAGCATCTTAACTCGGTTTCCATGTGCCCGCATGATCGATATCTTCTCAGGGAATAGCAAGCGCTTCAAGGAGGTCCGTGAAGCCCAGGCTATTCTGGGGACTACTGATGGGGGGATGCTAACCCGGTATGTCAAGATCCGAGGAATAACCCGGCCCAGAGACAGTGAGCAGGATACGGCTAGGGATAAAGATGTTTGTGGAGGCCCAAGCTCGTGGGCCTAGTGACCCGGATTGTGGGTGTTGTAAAGGAAAGTTAGGGTTAGCACGCCGTGTCTGGGTAGGACCCGGGTGTGCCTTGTAAAGTAAGTTAGGGGGTACGGGAGCTATATAAACCGACCCCCGGGTATAGATTGAGAGAGAGATCTAAGAACCCTAGCAATATCGTGTGGTATCGAGTATCCAGTGTAAACCCTAATCGAGTTATTGTATCGAGAATAGAGATCCGGCGACTTCGATTGCCGGCTGTCAGATCAAGTTATACCATATCTTCCCTTGAGCTAAACCCTCTCCCGAACGCCTGTGTCGACTTGCCCCAAGATCAGTTACCCCTGGTAACATCTGCCGTGATTATCCCACGACAGCTATACTAGCCAATTTTGTAGCTCGAATACATGACTTCTCAGTCATTGCAATAAAAATACATGATTTCCTCATCATATTTACCCGAAGCTTCTTGTTTACTGCATGCTAAAAGTTACAGGTACACACCCCATAGCACACACGGGGGCTACACCTAAAAACTTAGCATCTCAAAGAAATATCATCAAATACAAGGTCACACACCTTACAACAATTTTTACAAACTATAAACAGTTTACAGGATATTCACATCCGACAATCAGTCAAAACGCTGAGCATTCTCAGTCGCTAAGACCCTATCTACCTCTTCAGAGGTCATTCGGATAATCTTCTCGGCTGCAGGGCGTACAACATCATAAAACGGTGTGATGTCCTCGATTGCATAATCTGGGCGCCGAGCTACGGAGTTCAAATCTATCTCAGAATGCCATATTCGGACAAAAGAGAGAGCCACAACCGCGCCGCACGTCATCTGGTTGCGTACGCACGCGCGAATCTCCCCTTCCCGACTAAACAACCTGAGTAGATAGCTCCAGTCTTCGGGACCCCTTTCGAGTGGATAAAAAGCTGCATTCATCGCGATCAAGACCTCGTGAAAAGAACCCACGAGAATTCTCGCCTGCAGAACACGGAATTTCAAGGAGGCCATCACAAACCCTCGACTGCGATCAGACCAGAAGTTATTCGCATGAGGTTTCGGGCTGTTAGCTTCTTGGTGAATGTGGTTTTCCACCCACTGCTTTTCCTCCCTATCATCCGGTCTAACAACTGAAGAGCAGACGCACTTAGTCAGCTGAAGAATACAAAGGAAGAAAAATGCACGGGGGCTGCACCACTTACATAGCAACTCCCTCGCGACTGAAGACAGTTCGTCCATCAGAAATTGTTCGCGCTCAGCCGCCAATTTCTGTTTGGATATCGCCACATCAGCCACCCCGCGCAGAGCTTTCAGCCTACGCTCACCCTCCTGAACCTTATCACGGAGGCCAGCAAAAGTGCCCACGGCGGCCACAAGTAGATTTACTGGATTACCACGTCCACCAGAAGTTTCCGCGGCAAACACAGTAGCCTGGAAGAAGTACAAGGAAAGAAGTGAGATGCCCTACTCGAGTTGTTCCTAGTCGCACATCTGACTAAAAACGCTTGGGGGCTACTCCCATCGGGAGACAAGGCACAAACAAAAAGAATAAAAATTCCAAAGGATAAATGTTTCGATCAAGGACAACAAAGGTACGGGAATACATCCCAAGGTTCATTACATTCAAGGAAGGAAATAAAAAAAACTACGAGGCTACATTGGTGCTCCCACTAGCGGCAGTCGACCCTCCCTTCTTCCGAGCAAAAATCTCAGAAAGCTTCCGAGCAAGAATGGCGGCTTGCTCGCCAAAACGAGAGAGCCGTACCTTTTTGCCCGTGGAAGGATCGACTAGAATGGACGAGTAAGCCTCCTCCAACCCTTCGACTCCGTGCGCCAGAGCAAATTGGATCGCAGTCTTCGCGCCAGCCACTGATTGAGCGACTGCAAAGGCATCCAGAAGACCGCCTTCCGAAAAAGCCTTCAGCACATCATCTAGCGCAGGCGTAGGAGTGCTGCTGGCAACGATGCGACCATGCACTTGCACCAATGCCTGGGAGGCATCGTTAATCAGAGAGAGAATTCCATCGGAATGTCTCTTGAGTTGTGCAAGTGTGTCGGTTAGCACGTCCACCCGTTGGAGCCCAGGGATCTCTAGAGGGACGTCCAGAAGACCTGTGAACAAAGAAGACCGAACTTAGCAAAGTTCAGCGGAATAAAATATCAGAAGTCGCAAAATGCACTTACCCGCAAAACGTTCCGCGAGGGGACGGAGGAACTCGACAATATTATTATCGGCTTTACTGCCAGCTTCAACTTGCTCCTTCAGGGCCTTCCGCGCATCCGCAAGCTGTCGATTAAAATCATCTGATTGCATGCGGGAAGCCTCCAGCTCTTGTCGAATGGCCGTCAGGTCAGCCTCCCGAGCAGTTACCTGCTCAGAAAGTTTGACCCTTTCGGATTCCGAAAATTCAAGTTGAGCTGCGAAAAGATGCTTATCAGAAATCAAGAATTCACAGGACAGTGAAGACAAAGAGATAATAGAACTTACCCTTGAGGAGGTCGTTTTCAGTTTGAAGTCGGCTATGGTCCGTTCGAAGGGACTCGCAATCCGATTCAGCGAGAACGACGCGGCGACCAATCGCCGCAAGAGAATCAACGAGCAACTGCAAAAGCACGAAGACGGAAGAGTTAAATGGATTAAATTTGAGTCTGTACCCGATTATTTACAATCGACTACAGCCTCGGGGGCTACTCCCATCGGGAGCACTGTCGTGCACCCGATAGAAAATTTGAAGACGTAAGATGACGTTTACCTGGCCAGAAGCGCGAAAGAGCGGATCCGCGGAGCTATCCGTCACTTCCTTAGAAGCTGAAGTCCTGGCGGCAAAGCTGGGGGCTCCACGCTCCACAGTCGCAACTTCAGGGGCCGCTCTGGGAGAGTTTTGGACGGTGCCCGCGGTGGGAGTTTCACCCGCATCCTTGGCCTTATTTCTCTTCTCGGGAGGAACGGCAGCGGCGTACCTGCGAGGACTGATCGTCTGCAGACTGCACCGAAAGATAGAAACAATCGATATTGAAGCACGGAAAATGTTCGACTAAGATTAAGGAAAAAACACTTACTCGTCATCCTCGTTGTCATCCAGCAAGTCCGCGTTCCAAGCGGGCGTCATCACTGGGAACGAAGGCGAAGGAGCAAGGGAGCGAAGTGGAGTCGCATGGATAGGAGCTTGACTGGGCGATGCTTCCAAGGATTTGTCCTTAGAAGTAGCTTCGTCCTCATCTACCCGACGACGTTTCGTCGGAGCGCCATTCGAGTCCGCAACGTCATCCGAAGAATCGTGCTCTGAACTCGAAGAGGCATTGGCGACGCTGGTGTCAATCGCGCCGTCTTGATGACTCGACACTTGCTCTGAGGCGGCTTCCCCCGTAGTTGGCGGGTAGCAGTCCGCCATGGCTAGGCTCTGCAAATGCAAGAAGAAGACAAGGAAAACCTTATCGACTAGGACTCAGAACGAGAAAAAGGAACAACTCAAAGACGAAAAAAGAGAAAGAAACTAACCTCGGCTGGGGGAGGATTTGAGGCGGCGAAGGCTTCAACAGAGCAATCGGGGAATTTTTCTCCCACCTTCAGTCGGGTGATACCCGCGATTTTCTTCTCGAATTCTACATTCGAAAGTTCCTCGCGGCTTACTCGACTGGGATCCTCTGAGCCCTGATACTCCCACATGGCGGAGGGCCTTTGTTGGAGTGGCTGGATCCTGCGCTTCAAAAAGATGCTCGCCAGATGCATCCCGTTGAGCACAACTCCCGCGGTCTGATCCCGAAGAGCAGCTACTCTCGCGAGTAAAGCCGCAACAGTCTGGGTCTCTTCGGCTGACATCTTGTGCCCCCAAGACTTTCGCCTGGTCAAAACAGCGAACGGGTGGAACTCTACAATCCCACCCGAGCTGTTGTCGATGACGTAGAACCACCTTTTCCGCCAGCTTTGGGCGGAGTCGACGAAATGCATGTTGAAGTAGCTGCCTTCTTGTCGAGCTTGGATCCCGAAGCCGCCGGTGCGAAGCGGTTCGCCAAGCTCGGACTCCACCCGCGACTTCTCGCGGAAAATCCGGACCTTGAAGAGCGCCTTCCACAGCGCCCAGTGCGGGCGAATGCCAAGATAGCATTCGCAGAACACGATGAAGCACGTAATGTGCTGCACCGCGTTCGGGGGGAGATCGTGAAGCTGTATGCCATAGACACACAGCAACCCGAGGAAGAAGGGATGAAGGGGAAAAGAAAGGCCCCGAGTCACGTGGTCCACAAAGACCACGCGCTCGTTCGATTGAGGATTGGGTACCTCTTCCTTCTTCCCGAGGCGGACTCGCTTCTCCGTCTCCGCCGGCAGCAGCCCCTCCCGCTGCATCTCCTTGATGCTTTTTGCGGTGGTGTTGGGAGAACGCCAGTCGCCGGCGCGGGGCGCGGGTTGCGCGGAAGGTTCACCGGATGCAGAACCGGCAGCACCGCGTTTCTTTCCGCCAGCCATTGTTTGCAGCGAGAGCTCGAGCGCGGGGAAGACGAAGACGAACGCGAGGAAGGAGATGAAGACAGAGAGCTGGGAAAGTTTTACCGCAGCGCTAACACCCGTATTTATACACGGGGCAAGGCAATCTCAGCCGTACGATGCGCTACGTGGCATCTATCACGGCCGCCACGCGTAAGGATGAAACGAAGCGGCGGCCTGCGTAAAAAACGGGAACGACGTCTCGTTCCCCGGTCAAAAAGCTGACAAGGTGGGCCATTTTCTGCTGCCACTCCGTCACGTCCCATCGGGAGAAGAGGAGTGCGCCATGACGTCATGGCATTCGTCATTCAAAACCAAATTCTTTTCGATTGGAAGTTCAAACGCGAAATTATCTTCGTATGAATAGCAATTCCTTCGGACAAAAGCAACTCTTCCATGAACAGTTCATAAAGCAAGACCTCTTCGAACAAGAGAAAAATACCCTATGCACGAAAACTCTTTCGTATGGGCACAGCATCCCGAGCATGAAAACTCTTTCATACGGGCTTAGTTTTTTCTTCCAACGCGAAATTTCTTTCGTATGGAGCTCAAACAACTCAAATCGGGTAGGAAAAACCTGCTTCTCCTGTACATGATAATTCTACATCATAAGAACCTGGATTGTTCAGCCGACTAGGCACATCTGGATGCCGTATTCTTCGAATATGAAGGTAAGACCCAGAAAGATCTCTCTTTTGGGCCTGGAATCGCACTCGAAAGCTGCGTCCTCCGGCATAGTTCCGTGTCAACAACACGAAGAAAAATCCTAGCGGACGCGCCGGGTACCCTCATAGGTTAAGTTCGACTCGATAAGTCCACAACGGCCCAGTTGCAACAATCACCTCATCGGGTTCGAGTCGGAGGTCTCGAATCTGTGTAGGCCATGAATGTTTTTGCCCTAGTCGCAATTAATTGGCCCTGATCTCTCGGGAGAGCCAAGCTACTGTGCCACATCCTTCTGCAATAAAAGCCGCAAAAACAGGCACTTATGCTGCTCGATACTCGAGCGTTATAACTTACAATGCAGGGGACACACCCTTCGAAGACAACAACTGTCGAGCTGAACCTCCAAGAGGGGATCAAAAAAGGTCTGACCGTCTACCCGACTGGAAATAAATCCCAGTCGAGCACACGCTCGGGGGCTACTGACGAAGACATAGATCTTGGACCCTGCGGGTAAGGACACCCCCTCTCAGGCCCAAGGTCAAGTCCCAAGAAGAGGCGCCCTTGGAAGACTCCAGAAGGTCCACCAGAAGCCCACCTGCGCTAAACTTGCGGGTTAAGTTAGGTAGTTTTGTACCCGACCTAGCTAGGGTTTGAATCCTCTCCGGGTAGGACTCGAGACCTGGCCATCTATATAAGGCCAGGAGAGCCCTCCCGGAGAGGACCAAGTAAGACCGCACGACCAAAAAAGCCTCGGAACTCGAGATCTACTCTCGATTCGAGCAACCTGTAACCGATCTAATCATCCAATACAGATCGACAAGAGGCAGGAGTAAGGGTTTTACCTCTACGAGGGCCCCGAACCTGGGTAAATCTCGCCCCTGTCTAGCCGACGATCTCACCAGCGCTCATGAGTTCTCCTAATCGAAACCCGATAGGATCACCTAAGGGACTTGTCGAGTCAGGGATTCGACAGGCGGCCACCACCGCTCCTCCGGCTCCTCCCCCTCTTTGGCCATGGGCTCACCGGTCGGCTCCGTCTCCGGGGGTTCGAGACGCTGGGGAGACTACTCGGACGATGACGAGGCCGGCTCGTACCGCTCCTACTGCGAGGTCCTCCGGAGCGGGATGCCGCCGTCCGCCCTGGGTGCGCGCGCGTCGTCGCCGGCGCCGGTCTCCTCGCGAGCGGCACTGCCTCCGCCGCTGGGTCCCTCCTCCCGCGGCTTGGATGCTGGCCGGCGGGCGCCGCGTCCCGGCGGGAACCGTTCCCCTCCCTTGGCGCCACGTCCTTGGCATGAGGGGCGCGGTGGTCGCAAGCGGCGCCAGCAGCAGCTCCCGGCGCAGAACATCCGCTCCGATCTCCCCCGCGACCTTGCTGGATGCTGCTTCAACTGTACTCGCCCTGATCACATCTCCAAGGATTGCGAGTTCGAGACTGTCTGCCTCAAGTGCCGAGACGTTGGCCACCACGCCAAGAACTGCACCAACCGGCTTCCTCCTCCGCCGGACCTACGGGAGCGGCTGGACAGGCGGGCCTCCGAGGCGGCGCCGGCGCGGGCGACCCCGATGCGGGAAAGGCTTGGCGGTCGGGCCCCTTCCCCACCGCCGCGTGAGGAGATGGGCTCTGCGGCGTCGAAGGCTCCGTCAGGGTACCGTATGGAGGTGGACCTGCGACGGGAAGCAGGGGCCCGAAAGGGCGTGGAAGAGGCCAGACGGAGCGCTCCGCGTCTGGAACTCGTGGACTTCCCTCCTCTGCGCGCGACGGTTGAGACCAGAGGCGCCACACCCCACGCGCTGTCGCCAAGTCCCGCGGTAGCCGAGGAGGCGAACGGAAGGTTGCTTGACCGCGTGTTTGTTCCGCGGTCGGAGGAGGTTTCGGCGGCCGAGCACGCGCTACGCTGGGGCCTGGTCGCCTACCTTACTGGACAGAGGAGCCGCGTGACGCTGGGCGAGGTTTCCCGTGCCGTGGCAGAGAAGGTCCCTAGGGCGGAGGACAACTTCTCCGTTCATTGGTTTTGGCCGGCCGATTTCCTCCTTGCATGCTCTAGCCGGCGCGTCCGAGATGAGGTGCTGGCGGCCAGCCCCGTGGAAGGTCGAGGCTTCTCCCTCAGATTCGCACCATGGAACAGGCTCTTGCAGGCCGAACGACGTCCGCTGCGCTACCGGCTGGTTGCCGAGCTCACGGGGGTGCCAGCGCACGCGTGGAACGCGACGACGGCGAGGCTGGTGTTGGGACCTGCAGCTTGGGTCGAGCGACTCGGTGCCTCCACAGCGAGCAAGGAAGACCTCAGGTGCATGGAGGTTTTCGCCTGGACTGACGAGCTCGAGCAAGTTCCGGGAGTGAGGGAGGTCTGGATCGAGGAGCCCGAGGATCTAATGGAAGAGGACGAGGGCTTGGTGTTGCCAATCGACGCGCTCATACCGCTCGAGAAGAACATGCTGCGCTACTCCATGAAGATCGCGCTGGCCAGATTCGAGGATGTCGCTGGGCCGCCGGCGAGGTCACACGACAATGCGCCTGGCCGCCATGGAGATGGCGCTGGGAGTAGAGGCACCCGAGACGAGGGCGCTGACCGTGTGGAGGACCGTGGGCCGCCACGGAGATTTCTTCCGCGTGGCGACGGCGGCACGGGAGAGCGGCGTGTCACGGGGCGCTCGCTCGGAGGTGGTCACGGTGGTCGCCGCCGCGCGGCCCGTGGTTGTCTCGCCGAGGTGAGCGCTTGGCCGGAGGTTGAAGACGACGACCCGGTCGTCGCGGGCCTGGGAGGATGTCCTTTCCCCGTGGCGGCTAGCGGAGTGGAGCCCGCAACCCAGAGCGGCGTGGGTGGGGCCAGGCCTGCGCGGCCCATGGCTACCGTTGTGGAAAGCGCCGTGGACCGGCCGGTTGCTGCCACGTCTAGGCCAACTCCCTTGGCGGTTTCCGTGGTGGGGCCGGTGCCAGACTCCGCGTCTGACGCGTGGAATGTGGCGAGTGGAGAGATACCCCCTCGGTGGGACCCGATGCTATTGGAGGCTGCGCTTCCCTGTCCGGTTGC
This sequence comes from Alopecurus myosuroides, assembly GCA_028641055.1. NCBI lineage: Eukaryota > Viridiplantae > Streptophyta > Magnoliopsida > Poales > Poaceae > Alopecurus > Alopecurus myosuroides. Next base: position 127,172,782 of record CM054057.1, read on the forward strand.
GAGGAAGAGTCGAGTAGGGGCCCACGATTCGGTCGCTGAGGGTGATTCGCCATTCTCGGTGGTCTTTGGACCGTTGCATGTGCAGGTGGGGGATTCCGTGGTCAAGGATGTGACCAGGAGAGCAGGCGCTGGACCCTATCCTGTCGCTGATCCCGATCCTGACAAGGATCAGCCTGCAGAAGGTGAGAGGCAGCCTTCTAAAAGTGGATCACAAGCGGGCGGGCTTTTTGAGCGTGGAGATGGCAGAGGCGGGAACCCCCATGTGGACCAGTTTCGAACAATTTTGAATCCGAGGGAACCAGCACGGGTTTCAATCCGCCAGCGGAGAAGCAAAGATGAGATGCTGCTCTCGTCAGCGGGTCTCCTCTCGTCAGTATCTGGTGGGACCAGGTTGATGGGCCTCAGGGGCCATGCTCCCCTGCTTCTGTCCTGGACTTCTTCTAGGTGGCCCTCTCCCCAGCCGCGGTGGAGGATGTGCGCTCCGGCGTAGTGGTCGCGGGGCCCACGGACCTGGCAGGCCAGGTGGAGGTGCGAGCGGCCGGGTCGGCAGATCCTGAGGGGCTGGAGGCGTTCACAAGCCGAGGTGTAGAACGCGGAAGATACACACGGGTCCGGTGCGGCGCAGCTGCAGGCAGAAAGGGAAGTTTGCAGCAGGAACACCAGTTAAGAGGCAGCAGAAGGAGCTCATCAGAAGGCTGGGTATTGCCAGGGAAGGGGAGGTGATTGGCGATCAGGCGCTCAAGGCGTACACCGACTTGTTCGACCAGCAGCTACCGCAACACCATATCTCAGCGATCCGTGGCCTCTTTGGGTGGCAGTATGAGGCGGAGCCGTTGCCCGAGGACCTCCCAGTGGACTGCCCTGTCTAGGGTGTGGATTTGGATTGTTTTATTTCTCAGCTCCCTGTTTTAGCTAGTGGATTTTTAAGCACTCTCTTTGCAATGCTGGAACTCGATTTGGTAATTGCCATCTGGAATGCGCGTGGATTGAATTCCTTAGCCCGCAGAGCGGCTATCTTTCAGGTCTTGTCTCCCTTGGGAGCCAAGATTGTCTGTCTCCAGGAAACTAAAATGGAGATCATCACTGCCCAAGTGGTGCGGGAGTGTTTGGGCCCGGCTTTCGACGATTTCTTCTTCCTGCCTGCTGTTGGAACCCGGGGTGGCATCCTGTTGGCCTGGCAATCAGCGCACGTCAGGGCTTCAAACCCCCATCTCTCCACCAACACCCTGACTGCCAACATTTCGATCAGAGAAGGGCCAGGTTGGTGGTTCACTGGAGTCTATGGCCCACAGGGCGTGGAAGAGAAGAGGGCTTTTCTGCAGGAGTTGAAAGATGTTAGGGATCTGCATGCAGGCCCGTGGCTGGTGGCAGGAGACTTCAACCTCATCGCCAATCCAGAGGATAAAAACCGTGGAGCAGTTCACCGCCCTTTGATGGGGCGCTTCAGGCGCACCCTGTCGGCCCTGGAGCTGAAGGAGGTCTATCTTAATGGCAGAAGGTATACGTGGTCAAATGAGAGGCAGCAGCCCACCTTGGAGAAGCTCGACAGGGTACTCTCGACTGTTGACTGGGAGGAGTGCTACCCAGACGCGCTTCTCTCAGCAGGATCTTCGGGACCATCTGATCACTGCCCACTAGTCCTTAGCCTTGCTCCAAACTGGCAGTGGGGGAGCCGCTTCCACTTTCAGGCATTCTGGACCAAAGTGGAAGGCTTCCAAGAAGTGGTGGAAGACGCTTGGTCGTCGGTGGAACAGGAGGCAAACCCCTTCAGACTTCTGGACAAGAAGTTTAGGGCTACGGCCAAGAGGCTTGCTAGTTGGAGCGCTAAGTTCATTGGTAACACCAAGCTGCAAATACTGATTGCAAATGAAGTTATCCTACGGCTCGACGTCTCAATGGAAAGGAGAACTCTTTCAGCCGAGGAGAGGGCGCTTAGGCGGGACCTAAAAGGGAAGTTGTTGGGGCTTGCCTCTTTGGAACGTTCTTTGGCTCGACAGAGGGCGCGACTCCTGTGGATTCGTGAGGGTGACGCTTGCACCAAATTCTTTCACACACAGGCCAGCCACCGCAGGAGGAAGAATTTCATTGATCACCTCCTGGTTGATGGGGTCAGACGGACTGAGCATGAGGAGAAGGCTGAGGCCCTGGATGCCTTTTACGACGGTATCCTAGGTGTGGAGGTGGACAGGCAGGCCTCCCTTGATCTGGACTTTCTGGGACTCCCGACTCTGGACCTCACCCACTTGGAGGAAGCCTTCTCAGAGACTGAGATTTGGGAAGCCATCAAGGAGATGCCTCTGGACAAATGCCCCGGCCCGGATGGCTTCACAAACAGATTCTTCGTGGCTTGCTGGGGGATCATCAAAGTGGACATCTTGGCAGCTTTCAGATCGCTAGCACGGCGAGATGTGCGTGGATTCGGGGCAGTTAATCAGGCTCTCATCACCTTACTCCCAAAGGTGCCAGGGGCGGAGGCGCCGAATGATTTTCGGCCTATCAGTCTCATCCACGGGTTTGCTAAGTTGGTGGCCAAAGTTCTCGCCCGCAGAATTACCCCGGTTCTGCCACAGCTAGTGGGTGCACATCAGAGTGCCTTTGTGCGTGGACGCTGCTTGCACGACAACTTCATGACAGTGAAGGGGACGGCTCAAAAACTTCATGGCACATCCACCCCCGCGGTTCTTCTGAAATTGGATATTACAAAGGCTTTTGACACGGTCAGCTGGGCTTTCCTTATTGAAGTCCTTAAGAAAATGGGTTTTGGCGACTCCTTCATCTCAACCATTTGCGCCCTCCTCTCCTCAGCCTCAACACGGGTGTTGCTAAATGGATGGCCTGGAGCCAAGATCTTCAACAGAACGGGCCTCAGGCAAGGCGACCCACTTTCTCCGCAGCTGTTCATCTTGATCATGGAAGTCTTACACTGTTTGGTGGAGAGCGCTACGGCCTGTGGACTGTTGACTCAGTTGGCCCGGACTGGGCTTAGGCACCGCACCTCTATCTACGCAGATGATGTGGTGATCTTTTTGAAGTCCTCGGTTAGGGACTTCAGGACCTTCTCGTGGATACTAGAGGCGTTCGGGGAGGCCTCTGGACTACGGACTAACTTTGAAAAAAGCTCATCGCACCTTATTCGGTACGGGGAGGTGGAGGAAGCTCTAGTGGCGGCTGAGTTGCAGTGTCCCATACTACCCTTCCCGATGAGATACCTCGGTCTCCCGCTGTCCCTCAAAAAGCTCACAGTCGCTCAACTCCAGCATGTTGTGGACAGCGTTGCTAGTCATCTTCCAGGATGGAGAGCCAACCTGCTAAACAGAGGTGGGAGGCTTGAACTGGTCAAAACCACTCTAGCGGCAGTTCCAGTCTTCTCGATGATGTCGCTTGACCTGCCGGCAAAGATTATTGTGGAAATTGACAAGATTCTGAGAGGGTTCCTGTGGAAAGGTAGGAGAGAAGTACATGGAGGCCATTGCCTCGTGGCGTGGAAGCGAGTCTGCATGCCCAAACATTTGGGAGGGCTCGAGATTCCTAACCTCAGACTCATGAACCTTGCGTTGAGGGCAAGGTGGCTTTGGCTTGGGAGGACCGACTCCTCCAAGCCGTGGAACGAATTTAACATCCAAGTGCCCAATGTGGTGGTCAACCTCTTTGAGACAGCCACCAGCTCTACCCTCGGGGATGGAGCAACCACCTTCTTCTGGACTGATAGGTGGCTGCCCCAGGGTAGGGTGAAAGACTTTGCCCCAAAGTTGCTGATGAAGGTGCCCAAACGAGCTCGGGCGAGTCGTAAGGTGCGGGAGGGTCTTGCTGGGGGCTGGCTGCAGGACGTCTCACCGGATCTGAATGAAGCCGAGCTGAATGAGTTACTGTTGTTGTCTGACTGCCTAGAGGGTGTTGCCCTGACAGAGGGCGTGGACGATGTTTTCAGGTGGAACTGGGAGGCGGGGCACTCCCACTCGGCCTGCTCTGCTTATAGGGCCTTTTTCGCAGGATCAGAAGGCCTTGCCGTAGCCCAGCAGGTGTGGTGCTCTAGGGCGCCGAACAAATGCAAATTCTTCCTATGGCTTGCCTTGCGTGACAGGTGTTGGACGGCAGACAAGCTCAGCCGCAGAGGACTGTCGCACCCAGCCTCATGCCCACTCTCTGACCAGCAGGAAGAAGATCTGAACCATCTGCTTCTGGGTTGTGTTCTTGCAAGACAGGTTTGGGCTACGCTGGTTGGTAGGTGGGGCCTGCCTTTGCCTCCCCCTACGCAACAAGAGAGGCTCGCGGGTTGGCTGCCACAGAGCTCGCTGCCATGCCAAGACAAGAAGGACATGTGGACGGCTATCAACTTGACCTGCTGGTGTCTTTGGAGGCACCGTAATGCGGTGGTTTTCGAAGGGCAACAACCTTCGGTGGAGAAGGTCCTCAGGATGGTGGAGACGGAGGCCTCACTGTGGTGCTCCGCGGGGCTCTTTAGGGGTAGCCTGCGTCAGGTGGATAGGTGGACATGTCGCGAGTAGTCCCTTTTGTATTTGGGTGGAGTGTGTTCCAGGCACCTGTGCCGAACGCGTTGTAAATGGCCGTCGGCCCCTTCTTCTATGAAACTGATACGTCTCCCAGGACGTATCCTTAAAAAAAACATAGATAGAGGACAGAAGGTAAGGATGCCTAGCCTGCAACAGCAGATATTCAAAGTTCCTATATTTTGACTAGTGCATCTACTCAACAGATAAAAGCACAAGAATAACTTTAAGTGGTAAATGGATCCAACAAATTCAAGGTTAGCAAATAAGAAAGTTAACTTTGGCAAGAAAAAAGATGACTAAACTATACAGTAGGGTCATCCATGGATAATTAAATCCAGAAAGACCATAATCAAGGCAATGGCAAGAAATTGGCTCACACGGCAGAACAATAAATATTAAAGCTTATGAAAATGTATTAGTTATATTACCTGAATCAAACGTGAATGATCGAATTGGGGCTCTGTTGACCAACAATTTTGTCCCTTCAATCCCCAACTGATTTCTGGTACAAAAAAGTATTGTCAAGAAGCTAGTTTAAGGGTCACATTAGTATGTATTCGCAAGGATAATATCCCAAATGAAAGTAGAAGGTCTTAGATCAAATACTTATTCTGTATTTTCCCTATTACACACAAAAACTGGGTTCCCCGCATTATTTTTTATATTCTAAAACAAAGTAAGATGAACATAAATGGCACCTTCCGATCCTCATTTTGACACCTTCCCAGAGTAGTGCCTCCATGACATCTTTGACTTTAATTAAGAAACAAAAATGGAAAAGGGGGGATTGATTATATTTATATGAGCAAGCTAGGCACAAAATAGGAAGTACACAAACAATTAGCTAAAATACCAAGCAATAAATACCTTGTTATACATCCACAGAAACCTTTGCAGCAGATAAGCATTTTTTTGCGTTGTACATAGATCATTGATGATCATAATCCTGGATCAACAAGGGTCTCACGGAGAACGTGAGAAAAGAGAGATGGGCAATACATATACCCGTGTAGGAAATTAACAAGTTGTCCTTTGGTCAAATTCTTACCCAATCAATTTTAACAGTTTGATTGGTCATATGCGGTGCCAGTTGACTAGCTAGACACTCCCTATCGCCGCATCGACTCTAGAAGGTGTCTCCTTGGAACTATGGATCCACTTCCCCGCCGCCACCTCCCCTGCACTCCTCTCTCGCCATCTCCGTCGATAGCCTCCCGGCTTGCCGCGTCGACGATGGGGCTTCCCAGCCCCCTCATCCTCTACCCCTTTTCCTCTCCATCTTGGCTCCAGGTGAAAACCTTGGTCCTGTCTTCGGTGGCGGGCAGCGGGACGACCCTTCAAGATCATTCCCTTCCTCAAGGGTCCGCCCGAGGGTCCTTGTGGGTCTCTTCAACTAATGGTCGTGGGGCTGTTTTCGTGGACGTTCGAAAGTTTTATCCATTACATGGGTTAACTCGGATAGTGGTTGAGCCGAGAGTATCTTCTTTAGTGCCGGCCTTTATTTTGGTTGCCACTCGGGCTCAGTGGAGCTACCGATCGCTCGACGGGTGGGTCCCCCTTTGAGCCAGGACGACGGGGCAGAGTGCTCTCTTTGGCGTTGGAAAGACTAGTTGACTGCCCGTGCGTTGCTACGGACATTAAAAAAGAAATAGATGAATCAGCCAAAAGCCTAGTTTATTCCCACGAATTAAGCACTGCATGTTCCTAAAAAGGAATAGATGAATCAGCCAAAAGCCTAATTTGGGTGATTCTTTATTGTATTTGAACAAAAACAAGACAACATTTTTTTCTTAGCTGAACTATAACAGAGTAATTCAAAGAGAGTTCCGAATAGAATTTTCATAAGGAATAAAAAACAACTTTCATAGAGAAATAATAGCCCTTTTAAGAAGAATTATTTTCACATAGAATTACAATCAGTTGCATCTTTGGGTTCCATCTATGAAGTGTGTAAACAGTCTTGTGTAATCCTCAATGCCACCTTCATAGTAACAACTGGCCACTTGCATCCACCATCATCGTGTAAGCGCAATAAGATTTGTTAAGGCTGGTCCCACGAAGACATGGCTTAGTTAATTAGAAATAAAATACAATGGTAATAATTAACATGGTTTTATGTCAAAATTACAATGTCCATATGAACAGAAATAAGCAGCTATTCGAGCAATGCAAGACTTTTGGATCCTAAGTGATTTAATATCAGTAAACCTTGTCAACAATAGAACCCTAAACCATAATAGCAATATATAAAACTTTCGAAGTTTCCAGGTATATATATAGGGAATAAAATGTAGCCATAGGGCAACATGTCGTCATATTAAGACCATCCACAAACTTCAAATATATAAGAATACTCTTCATCTTTTTGCGAGAAAACAAATAAGTACAATAACCTCAAGTTGAAGAGGCATTGCATCCTGCCATTAACATATCTCTGATTCAATTGAGGAAGGCCTTTCCTCCTGGGATGCCTAAAGTTAGAGAAAATATCAATAAGTTAGTTTTGCATGGCAAGGACACAGATACTAGTAGGTTCCAATCAAACATATAAACTGGCATGTTATAGTTGAATATAAGGGCACATTCATGCATAACAACTGCTCTTAGCAAACCAAGATTGAGTACTAAAATGGTGAAATAGGGAGCTTGCACGCTGCACACAAACTGTCACGGCCGGCCATCGTCTACGGAAAGTAAAGCAAGATGGTTAAGAGAAAATTGCATGAATGGTCATGCAAGTTGATAACACAGAAAAAAGCTAAAATAAAGTTGCGGGGAAAGTAAAGAATGTGCTGGACATTGCCGCTCTTTGGCTGTCAAACGTTCCAATTCCCAACCCATAGAGATGATTTAACTCACTTGTACTGAAGGTTTCTGAAACATAGATGTACGCAAAACTTTAACTGAAATTACGAGGCTATGCCATAAATACTGTAGTGAATTAACTTTATTTGTTATTTTCCAATACTTTCAAGTGCAAGTATTTGTGGGATTGGGTTTCCAATATTTTCAAGTGCAAGTATCATAGGTTTTCACTTTTGACAAACAGTTAACCGTTATACCAGAAGCGAAGACATTTAATTCATTAATTAGCCAAGAAGCACAAGAGTTGAAAATCACAAGTACGCTAGCGTTTCAAAACCAAAAGTAGTAGGAAAACCAACGTCCGTCCACTACGTGACGGTTAGCGTTTTTTTCTCGCGACCGTGAGGCGACCGCGCGACGACTCCCGATTGCAACTTGAGTTCCTCGCCGCCGGCAAGCGGATTCGTGACTGGTAGTCTCCCCTGGTCCCGATCCTCCCCGACTGACCTTGCCGCGTGCGGGGACGTTGGGGCGGGGCTGTTCCCTGTCCATACCTAATCCACAGAGGCCTTTCGTGTGGTTCTAGGGCACACGATCGTAATACACCGGTACCCTAGTTCGTCCAATTCTCTGATCGAGGGGTGTGGTGGTGAAGCAATGGAAGGTGTAGAGGGGTTGATGAAGGGTCTTAGGCTGTCGGAGGAGGAACTGCAAGGAGTAACAATTGGAAGTAGGGGGGAAGGATCCACGGGAGGGATGGAGATGCAGGCGGTGGGGAAATTAATTTCAGAGAAGCCAGCGCATGTGGACGCCCTTACGCATTCGTTGGGGCCGATTTGGTGTCCATTGAAGGGCATCACAGTGAAGGATCTGGGTGAGAATATATTTCTGTTCACGTTCCACCAGGCATCAGGCAGAAAGAAGGCGGTGGAAGAGCGCCCCTGGATGTTCGAAAAAGAGTTGTTGGTCATGGAGGAGTATGCGGCCAGCAAGGCTATAGATGAGTACCTGTTCAACTCGATCCCGATCTGGGTTCAGGTGTCCAAACTACCGTTAGGTTCCATGAATGGAGACACAGGAGAGATGATCGGGAACCGGATTGGGCAATTTATAGAAGTGGAAGGGTTGGTGAACGGGCTAGCTGTCGGAAAATATCTACGTGTCAAGGTCCGTATGGCTATTGATAGACCTCTGATGAGAGGCACGATGGTGGGCGCGGAAGGAGGAAAGACTAGCAGGTGGTGTCCATTTGTCTATGAATATCTACCAGATTTTTGCTACACTTGCGGCATCATTGGGCATACTGGGAAAGACTGCTCGAGGAGGTTGAAGAAGGGAGAAGAGCCCCAATTCGGAAGCTGGTTGCGTTGGATTCCACCGAGGAAAACGTCATACACTGATAGTAGGAAGAGCTGGAGTGAGGGTACTAGAAGACAAGGGAGCTGGGGGAGTAGAGGTAGTGGCCATGGGAGCGAGGCTCCATCTTGGCGTAAGGACAAGGGGCCTTCTAGAGTGAACGCAAGGAGCAGCGAGGAGGACGGGAAGGAGGTGACCAGCCCACTTAAAGTAGCCATTACCACTACAGGGAAAGGGGTGGAACAAATGACAAAGAAATGCCTGGCCTTCGGAGATGCTGATGGAAAAGAAGAGAGGGTTAACGATACTGCTAGTAAGCACGGAAGGGTTTTGGCTACAATCAGTTCCACTAGCATTGCCAAAACAATAGTACCTCGAGGTTTGTCGGACAGTGGCAAGGTCGGGGGTGCCACTGACTCCCTGGTGCTAGGAGATGATGGATGCGCTGATATGGGGACAACCAATATAAAAGAAGGAGGAGAGCATCAGGAGAGCCAAACAGAAAAGAAGCAAAACAAGTTCAAAAAGTTTGACAGGAGAGGGAGACAGCAAGGGGAGAAAACGCCGGGATGTAGTGTTGTTTCACTAGCGGGAACTAAGAGAGGTGTTGTTGCTATGGAACCAGAAGAACGATCAGTACAGAAGAAGGCGAAGGAGGTTGATGTAGTGATGGGAGAGGGAGTTCATGAAGTCACAACTAACCCAATGAACGCGGGGCTGCCAGGACAGCTCCGCGAGTCCCAATGAAGCTAGGGGGATGGAATGGCCGGGGTTTGGGGAATGGCCCGGCCATTAACGGTCTTCTGGATGTCCAGAAGAGGGAGGACCCTGATGTGTTGTTTGTGTCGGAGACTAAATTGAAGAAGGGGAGGTTGGAGTGGCTAAGGTGGAAACTTGGTATGCCTAACATGATTGTTAAGGATTGTGAGGGGAAGAGTGGAGGGCTAGTGCTGTTTTGGAAGAATACGGTCAAGTTGAAGATGATCGGTTTCAAATCAAAATATCATATAGATACGGAGATTACTGAAGCTGATGGGTTTACGTGGCGTTTTACGGGTATTTATGGACCGAAAGTTGAGGAGAGGGGAAAAACATGGAAATTACTTCGGACTCTAAAACATCAAAGTGACAAGCCATGGCTCTGTATAGGCGACTTCAATGAGATCTTGCACTCATGGGAGAAGGAAGGGGGAGCACCAAAACCGCAGCAGCAAATGGACAGATTTAAGGAGGCATTAGAGTTCTGTGAGTTGGACGATTTGGGATTTGTGGGTGATGTTTTCACGTGGAGGAATCACAGTCATTCAGCTGAAAAATATATACGTGAGCGTTTGGACAGAGCAGTTGCGACACCAAGTTGGAGGCAACGATTCCCGGCATATAAAGTGTTAAATGCTGAACCACGCCACTCAGATCACCGGCCGGTCATTGTTGATACACACGGGGGTGTGTGCAAGCGGAAGGGCCCGGCTAGGGGCCATATGAATAGGTTCGAGGCAAGATGGCTGGAGGAGGAAGATTGTAAGAGCATTGTGGAAAATAGTTGGGCTCGGAAGATACTGGTGGAAGGAACAGGCGTGATGGGGGCAGTGAAAGGGGTATTAGGTGAATTGACTGATTGGAGCCGAAATACTTTGGGGGACCTCGAAAAAGGCATTAGCCGGTTGAAGAGAGAACTGGAAGGGTGGCGGAAGAAGTCAATTTCTCCAGAGCAGGTGCGCAAAGAACAAGTCTTGAGGTTCAAATTGAGCAGGCTGGAGGAGCAAAAAGAAATTTACTGGAAGCAAAGGGCGCACGCTCACTGGCTGCATGAGGGGGACCGTAACACGAAGTTTTTCCATAGCTATGCCTCGGAAAGAAAGAAGTTCAACCGTATCACCAAACTAAAGTTGGAGGATGGCGGTGTGGTGGAGACGGAGGAGGCCATGAAAGAGGTGGCAACTAATTATTTTTCCAACCTTTTTATGTCTTCCACAGGTACACGGATGGATGAACTACTACACTATATTGACCATCGTGTAACAGATCAAATGAATGAGGTGTTGTGTAGTCCATTCACTTCAAGGGAGGTGGTGGAGGCACTTGATAGCATTGGTGATCTTAAGGCACCGGGTCTAGATGGGATGCATGCAATCTTCTATAAGAAGTTCTGGGACATTGTTGGAGAGAAGGTAACGGAGGAAGTTCTTAACGTTCTCAATGGGGGACCCATGCCGGTTGATTGGAATGAGACATGTATTGTGCTCATCCCGAAGGTGGACAAACCAGAGAGCATGAAGGATTTGAGGCCAATTAGTCTTTGCAATGTGGTGTATAAATTGGTCTCCAAAATATTGGCAAATAGGTTGAAGCAGATTTTAGATGAAATCATTTCGCCCAACCAAAGTGCTTTTGTGCCGGGAAGGATGATCACGGACAATATTCTGTTGGCGTATGAGTGTACACATTTTATGAAGAGCAAGAGGACGGGAAAAGAAGGATATGCTGCGGTTAAGCTTGACATGAGCAAAGCTTATGACCGGGTTGAGTGGCAATTTGTGGAACGTATGATGAGGAAGATGGGTTTCGCGGACAGATGGATTGCACTAGTTATGAGGTGCGTGACCTCGGTCAGTTATCAAGTCAAGCTCAATGGCGACCTATCGGATGTGATAATCCCTCAAAGAGGTCTACGGCAGGGAGACCCCCTCTCCCCATACTTATTTCTTATTTGTGCGGAGGGGTTCTCATCACTGTTAAATAAAGCTGATATGAGAGGGGAATTAGAGGGTATCCGGATTTGTACGGGAGCACCGAGTTTTAACCATCTACTGTTTGCAGACGACTCACTGGTACTTATTAAAGCGTCGAGTGAGAGTGCCAAGTCTCTGCAAAATTTACTATAACTTTATGAGGTTTGTTCGGGGCAAACTATAAATTTCGAGAAGTCTTCGGTGATGTTCAGCTCTAATACTAAGGTACAAGATAAAGATAAAGTGCTATCCGAGTTGCATATTAGAGCGGAGGCAAGGACAGAGAAATATCTTGGGTTACCTGTGTATGTTGGCCGGTCAAGAGCAAAAACTTTTGAGTACCTGAAAGACCGCATGTGGAAGAAAATCCAGGGGTGGAAGGAGAGACTACTCTCAAAGGCGGGGAAGGATATCTTGATAAAGGCTTGTGCCCAAGCCATCCCCACCTTCGCCATGTCTTGTTTTGATCTCACTAAGACACTGTGTGACCAAATGGGGACGTTGATTTGTCGATACTGGTGGGCACAGCATGATAAGGAGAACAAGATGCACTGGTTGAGTTGGGAACTTCTTTCCAAACCGAAAAGTGAGGGGGGCTGGGATTTCGTGATCTCCACGGCTTCAATCTCGCAATGCTTGCAAGACAAGGGTGGCGAATGCTCAATAATCCGGAATCACTCTGTGCTAGAGTCCTGAAAGCGCGGTATTTCCCCAACACATCCATTCTGGAGGCTACCGAATCACCTAGTATTTCCTACTCATGGCGGAGTATTTTGAGGGGTATTAAGCTGTTGAAGGAGGGCATCATTTGGCGCATTGGGGATGGCGTCTCGGTGAGAATCTGGGAAGACCAATGGATAAACAGGGAGGGTTCTCGGGTACCGATTACACCTAGGGGCCACTGTTTATTATCCAGGGTGCATGAACTTATAAATCCGGTCACAAATCAGTGGGATGATGAGCTGGTCCGTGATACTTTCTGGGAAATGGATGCAGCAATAATTTTGGCTACTCCTATTAGACCGGAGTTTGAGGATGTCCCTGCATGGTATTTCGATAGCAAAGGAATTTTCTCAGTAAAATCTGCATACAAAGTGTTTGTGCGGCAGCGGGACAGTGAACAAGAAAATTATCCTGAAGGTTCATCTGTCAACTCGCTTTGGAAGCAGCTTTGGGATCTGCCATGCCTGCCCAAAGTTAAGCAATTTATGTGGCGTCTAGCGCATAATAGTCTTCCGTTGCAAGTAAACATTAACCGAAGGGGCTTGAAGTGTGACACGCTGTGTGTCTGTTGCAAGAGGTTGGATGAAGATGGGGCACATTTGTTTCTTAAATGTAAAGATGCAAAGAAAGTGTGGGAAGGACTGGGACTACAAGTGCTGCGTGATCAACTGAGCAATTATGAGAATGCCCAATCAGTGCTACACGAAATACTACAGCTCAATGATGAGCAGAAGGCCCTCAGTTGCTGCCTGTTGTGGCGTAGTTGGCTAAGGAGAAACAAAATTAATGCCGAAGGTAAGACCATATCATTGGAGGAGTTGATGGGGCAAATCAGGTACTGGGCAAGCGAATCATTGCATACCTGTCGGCCGAAGACTGGTGGTGCAGATATAAAACGAGCAGCAAAATGGCAGGCACCAGGAGAAGATATGATCAAAGTGAACCTGGACGGTGCCTTCCAACCGAGCACTGGTCATGGAGGTTGGGGTTTTGCTGCCCGTGATGGTACTGGAGCTATCCGTGGCTCTGGTCTGGGTGTCATTCCACGAGCCAGGAGTGCACTGCAGGCCGAAACGACGGCTTGCGGCGAGGCGCTGCACGCGGCTGCTCAGTGGGGGATGGGTCGGATCATCATCGAGACTGATTCACAAATCCTGGCGGAAGCACTTGAGAGCACAGCTTTCGACCTGGCACCTGAAGGTCTTATGTTCAGAGAACTGCGTTCGTTCATCAGGCTAAATTTCATTTCAGTTGCTGTGAATTTCGCCCCTAGAGGTTGTAATAAGTTAGCACACGAATTGGCAGCGCTTGGCTCGGGCCAAGAGGCTGAGCGTGTGGTTTGGGTGGATTATGTACCGGAGTCTGTGTGTTCTGTGTTGGCCAGTGAGTTCACTGAGCCTGGTTAATGGAATAAATGGAGTTCCTAGTCAAAAAAAAAAAAAACCAAAAGTAGAAAGTAAATATCTACCGAGAATATCTGCAGCGAGGAGAGGGCTGAGCTCAGGTGTATGTACACCAAATAACTTTGGACATAACTTTCTAACGCTATAACTTTAACAAAAAAAAATTAAAAAAAAATCATATTCTAATATATTGGAACTTGTGAAGCTTGGAATATTTTAAATGCAAAATCAATGTGACATTCGAATTGGAAAGGCAAATCAAATGTCAGGGATTTCACATAGTGTGGAGATGAGAGTGAATTGCTGAACCTCGTGGAGGAGATGCATGACGACCATAGCCTATTTACAACGTGAAAAAGGCATATAAACTGCATATATTTAGCACGGGAAAAGGACAAAGAACAACACTAAAGCTTTTATATTATCCAGAGATACCATTTTTCTACGTCTTATGATTTCACATAGCTTTTTTTCTTTTTCCGGGCATAACTTGATCTCGTGGGCTGTTGCCAAGTCATGGACGTACCTTGGACAAAATTTTAAAAGCAACAGTATGAAGAACGTAACTTATAGAGATAGTACAGCCTGCATCATCACAATTATAACCAGAATGAAGATTGACCACAAATGTCGAATGTATAGGGTGTAAAATTAGCTCTTCCCAGAAAAGGGATACGTGATTCACTAACATGAAAGGTCAAGACAAGAAACATTCCATGGCTGCTGCTAGCTCAAGATTCAGCAACCGCAAAGGGACAAAAATAGTTTCAACCGTTCGATGCATATTGTAACTGACATTGCGCAAACCTAGGATCGTTATTTAAATTCGACATTAATGATACGAAATAGATAAAAAGTAGAAACATCCCCAATGACCGTGCTACTAATAGTATCAAGTTTTCATTTTTAATCTTCCATGAACTTATAAATTTTCAATATTCAAACTGTAAGCAAGAAATCCAACGAAATATGTACCTGCCTTTCGTATACAAGCTCGGGCATAGCCTGCATAGCATCATTTCAGTGATCTCAGCAAGCTTGCCTGCACAGATGAAAATTGATCTCAGGCCTTCACGTCAGTCAGCGTACGAACTCCCATTGAAAATTGATCTCAGGCCTTCACGTCAGTCAGCCACCCCTGCAAATTTGGCTGCAATAAATAAAAAATTGATGTGGTACCAAGAAGTTAGGCGGCTATAACGGTTAAACATATAAATTTGGCTATGTAAAAAATTGTAATGATGAACAGAAATCAACTCCATTCACAATCGGGACAAGTTGACCTGCAAAACAGTTAACTTGTCATGAGGGCGGCTTGGGTTCGGCAGGCGTCCAATCATCATGAATTTTCATGTACTTGTCAAAAATAGAAATATCATGTGTTTAAAGCGCCGAAGGCTTTCGCCAACAGCAAAAGCAATTATGTATTTTTGTCTATAGCAGCAATGTACAGGAGTCACTCTCATTTCTGAAACCCATGGAGAACAGGGGTTACAAGCTGCACGGATCGCAAAAACCGCACCCTCGACAGGTATGTATGATATGTTTCGATCTGAATTTAGGGGAATCGTATGAGAAAGGTGTTAACTCCTAGAGGCCTATGAATCTGATGTTCTGAACAAACTGCATCAGAATCTATTGGCTGCGGAGCGGGGATGAGGGGATGGGTACTTGCATACACTTGGCGTTGTGACTGCTGACGATGGCCGCAAAACCGCTCTCCTTCTCCGTGGCGAGGACTCGCGCCGTGCCGGCGTAGTCGGTGCTCGCTAGGGTTTTGAGGGGCCTTAATAGCAACTTCCTCGTCCCGGTTGCCATGTTACGATGGGAGGAAGGGCGTGCAGGCTGTGGGCGGCGGAGAGCTCCGAGCGTGCCGCAGCCGGCGGCGTCAAAGGATACAACGTTGGGGCTGAACCCTAAGTGGCGGCAGCTCGCGGTCGCAGGAGAGCTCCTGGCGTGCTGGCGGCCGGACGAGGTCGAAGAGTGTTGCGGCGTGGCTAAACCTAGCAACACGAGGAAGGAAGGGAAAGAGATACATCCAAGCGTGGTGCTTTTGCTGGGCCGGGCAAATCGTGGAGATGGGCCACGCGCTAGTGGGGGCGATTGAGCGAGCGATTCGAGCGAGCGGAGGCGGACGATGGGAGAGTACCTACCAACATACGAACTCCCATTTAATAGTAAAGATGGTAACGGAGAACAACTATCGTCCTTTCTGTGGTGGACAAATGCTTCTCTTGTTGGCCGTTTTTCACTGGTTTGCTTCGGCATTGCGCCTCCTAGGTCAGCGAGCTTTTCTTGGCGGAGGAAGACTTCGGCAACTCTACAGGTTGCGCTTATTTTTTCGGTGCTAATAGTTTTTGTTGTCTTTGTTCTTCCCAGCATCGTAGGGTGTGCGCTATTTGTAACCTGGTTCACCAGCATCTTCTCTCGCCTATATTGTTGGCCATTGTGGGCATTCTTAATTCAATGTTAGGACTAAAGTTTTTTCTCTAAAAATTGGTCATATACTACATTCTTAAATGTGTAGAAGGACATACTGTAAATTCCCTCTATTTTAATCAAGCAAATGCAGCAATTCTTCGCTCTTAGTAATGAAGCAAATGCAGAGTTAACGTTAACCGGTGACGATGATACTGGTACAGAGCACTAAGACTTGCAACACTCTTCTTGCGGTCCACACAGGCTTCGTCATTCAGCTCTACGTACTGTCGGATCATTGCCCCCGTCCTGTGACTTGACGAAGCTACAACACATGAACCTGTCGGAAGGGGAAAGAGCTTCGTGCGGGCAAGGCACAGCGGATCGAGGACCTCATCGCCCTGCTCGCTCTCAGCTGTGACGAATCTAAGACATGTCGGCGCCCAAGGGTTGCAGCTGGTGCACGTGTGCTTACCAGGGTTGGGATATTCGTGTGTCGAACACCCCCTCTACACACATACGGTCAACATTCTCCTTTGATAAATCCTCCTGATGTCTTGCATTCCTACCTAAGACTCTTTTTTACTTAGTTAAATTTCCTATGTGATCATTTGAGTGTTTTACTGCCAGTAGCAGCAAAGCAATCTCACTGCTACGCTCCTCAACTTCTAGTTAGCTTCTAGTTTGGGCTTGCAATTCATACAAGTTCGTATCCCATCTATATGTACACAAATGTGAATCGTGACAAGGAAATAAGTAATGGAGGGAGTGGACAAACGTGGAGTATATAGCCGCGGGCAGCTTGTGTGTTAATGTCCAAGATATCGGAGTTGGTACGAATTGATTATGCCATGTGTGTTACTCATTCCATTCACAATTACTTTGCGTTCTGGGATTAGTGAAAGTCAAACTTTGTGGAGTTTGACCAAATATGTAGGAAAAAGTATCAACATCTACGATATAATTTTAGTACTATTGGAATCCTTATAAGATATATTTTCATATTATATACATTTGATATTACAATAGTTGATATTTTTCTTATACATTTGGTCAAACTTGTAAAAGTTTGACTTTAAAAAAAGCTAGAACGCGAAGTAAATAAAAACTGAGGGAGTACTAAGGTTAGATCGGATCGACATGTGTTAGAGTGGGTATCGAAATGACTACAATACAATCCACTGGTCATATGCGTGAAGGTATATACTCCACGAAAAGATGCAACGCCGAACATAGCGAGGGCTCTATATTTTGTAGGGCCCTGCTGTTCATGGATACTGTTCACACACCCTGTAGCATCCGATCTGAGCCGTGGATTCACGATCCGGTGGCCGAAAAGTGAGGAAAGGCGGTGGTACCGTAGCTTCACGGACTTTGCCTTGCCAAGTCATCGAATCGGAAGCGATCACACTTTATTTTTGGCACAACACAAGAAACCACTTGCGGGTCATGGCCCAATTCCCAGGAATGGGCCAAAGGGCATTTCCGGAGGTCGGCATACACCAGTGCCGACACTGAACAGAGCATACTTTGGAACACAGAACATCCTGACATTGCGAACATTGAACAACATCAACACCTTGACTTCGTAACACTGCTTTTGGGGAATAGATTGATGTTGCAAAATAAGAAGAAAACACGTAAGTAGGACGAACGGATCAAGACCCGAGCTTCCAAAAACAAAGGGTAGGGTTTTCCCTTTTTTTAGAAAAAAACTAAGGTTTTAGAATATATTGATTTCAGAAAGCATCTAGATAAGTTTGATGATGGTGTATCACTATAGATCATGTCACCATGATGGTCGGTAGGTGTAGTGCGGTCTCTCTCGGCATCTTGCGGTTGTCGCACAAGGGTTAGCGATGGATACTCTCGGGTTGTTGTTATGGCCGGTGAACACCACATGGAGAAGCATATTTGTACCTTGACATGACCCTGAAATTATTGTTTTATTACTCAAGACCCTACTCAAATTAAGGTTTCAAAATTTTTGGTTCAAAGAAGACTAAATCATCATTGTCGCTCGGCCTCCCGCTTGAGGTGCTAGAAATGAAGAGGATGTGAGCCTCTATCAACCCCGGCATGGCACTCGACCTCCATCGGGAAAGCACGGCCCTCGGCCTACCACGTGAAGGCAGGAGGGATCCGAAAGTTGTGAAGGGAATATGCCCGAGAGGCAATAATAAAGTGATTATTATTTTATTCCTTGTTTATGATAAATGTTTATTTCGCATGCTAGAATTGTATTAACCGGAAACATTGATACATGTGTGTCTAATAAACAAATAAGAGTTCCTAGTAACGCCTCTCGTTTAACTAGCTCGTTGATGAACTGATGATCAAGGTTTACTGATCATGAACATTGGATGTTGTTAATAACGGGGCCATATCATTGGTAGAATGAAGTGATGAACATTGCATCAAGTCATTTAGTTTATATTGTTATATCTTGCTTACGAAATAACTTATTCCGTAGACCATGAGATCATGCCAATCACTAATACAAGAAAGTTGCTTTGATGTCGTCAAACGTCACATCGTAACAGGGTGACTATAAAAGTGCCGTTGGTTACTTGGAAAGTATTAGTTGAGGCTCATGGATCAAGAGTGAGATTTTTCCATCCAAATGACGGAGAGATATACTCTGGGACCTCTCGGTGAGATCACATCGACACAGCTTGCAAGCACGTGACTAGGTCACAAGGATGTCATATCACGGAACGAGTAAAAGAGTACATTTCAGTAACGATATTGAACTAGGTATGGTTGATACCAATGATCGGATCTCGGACAAGTCAAATGTCGCGAGACAAATGGAATTGGTTACGATGTTTATGGTTCACACGATCACTAGATTCATCATTGAATGTGTAGGAGTCATTAGGGATCTCCGGGTCCCGCTGTTGACTATTGATCGGAGAGGTGTCTCGATCATGTGTACATTATTAACGAACCGTAGGGTGACACACCTAAGTTTCGATGACGCGATTGAGTGGATACGGAATATCGGAGAAAAGTTTAGATAACACCAAAATTGTTTCGGGGAATATTGAAATAGTCACCGGAATTCTTAACAAATAGTTTAAGGGGGTAAGTGGCAATTGATGAGAGAATGAGTGGGTTGAGTGGAGACTCCACCCACATGATGAGGGGAGAGGTGGAGGCATCAAAATTTCGTGGCTGCCTCCCCCTCCTATATAAAGAGGGGTTGGACCTCTCTCTCCACACACAAGTTGGTCTCATATCCATGTCCATCCCCCCGCTGATTCACCTCATGTTCATGCGCTTGGCGAAGCCCTGAACGAAGTTTTCTCCGCCACACCACGCCGTCGAGCTCCTGGTTTCCGAGGGATCCTCTACTTCGGCTACCCCGCTGGATGGAGGGAGTGGACGTCGTCATCGAGCTATACGTGTGACCGAGTGCGGATGCGCTGCCGGATTGCAGCGCTCATCTTCACGATCTTGAGATCGATGTGAGTACGAATACATCACCAACGAGATTTTATCTCGTAACGCTTTTTTGTCTTCGAGGGTATGTTCTCCTTAAGACTCACTTTCGCCCCATTTCTTACATCTCATAGATTAGATCTTGGCCCTTCGGGTTTCGATTGCGTAAGAAATTTTTTGTTTTCTATGCAACGAACCCTTCAAGTTGGTGGGTGGAGCTTGTGCTGCGAGAGCGGGTGACGAAGGACATGTGGCGGTTCGGGAAGAAAACCAGAAGTGAGAGATAGAGGTAGTGTGGACGACGCATTAAATGAGAGAGAGAGAGTCATATATAGTGCTATGAATTTTATCAGGCGGGTTAGAGCGGCTTTCCTCGCATCTTTTTGATTATTTTATAATAATATTTCAAAATAGTATCGGTTCTTATTAAATTTGTAAAAATACTTCTCACTATACTGCATAGTCCACCTATGTTAATTATAATAATGAATCAAACATGAATATTTTCTTAATTTCACACCATTTGTTTTGTAAGAATTGAGTACAATTTTGCAAAAAAGTCATTTGGTGAAACATAATTTCGATCTCAAAATCTTTCATAACAAGGATTTGAATTTTTAAACACCCTTGGGGACATTTCATACTCCCTCCGTATCAAAATATAAGATGTTTTAGCTTTTCTTAGACAAAATGTATCTAGACATGTTTTAGTGTAAGATGGATATGAATCTACACACTAAATCATGTCTAGATATATTTTGTCTAGGAAAAGCTAAAACATCTTACATTTTGATACGGAGGGAGTAGATTCCAAACTCGAAGTTCCATGTAACTAAATTTAAGCATGTCTTTTGTCTAGCTATCAAATTTATAGTTATAAATGTTAGTGGTGCATCTTGCAAACTATACTATGTTGTAATCTTTCTAAATTTTGCAATGAAAAAAATCTATACCCATCGTTTCGATGTAGAGGCTGGTGCTTCATTTCCATCAAAAAAAACAAGAAAAAAGGGCGTAAACTTGCTGCTTACAAATGGTCAGACCATCAAAACCAATTATGAGCTGCATTCAGCTTCTCCAGCTCTATAATTTTTGGGCCCCTCTCAAACATAGTAAATATTTGATTAATGTTTGCATACTGAATCATCATCAACATCCTGATTGTGCACTCAGACTATTAACCTGAATACTAACATAACATGCACATCAAATTTAAAATTGAGAAATGATCTTGAGAAACTTGTTTGGAGATCCACATCATTAGAAGTATATTTTTCCTCCGTCTCAACTAGAAATGTTGGGATTAGTATCCTTCCCTTAAGGTAAATAAACAATGTTTGGGTATCAGGCAGTTGGGAATTTCATAATGATACACACCGGGCAATAAGTGAATATTAAACATTGTGTAGGAAATGCATTAATATTTGACTAAACCTCCTATACATTAGTTGTCGCTAAATGGGATATATCTTGCACTGAAATATGTCAAGATACTTCCGATCCAGCAATAAATTAATATGCATCAGAGGGAGTAATTTACAAAAAAATTCTAAGCTATTTATTTGTAAACTAAAGGAACAATTTGAGATGATTTTTTTATTTTCAAAGAGTAGACGTTCTCTTATACATCCAACAAGGCTTCGCCCAACATCCGAACGCTTAATGTGAGATGTCGCGTGACAAGATGCATCCGATCAGAATGTGTTGAATTGATGGTTTGAGATTCTTCATCACATAATGGGCAACTCACATGATGAGGCAGTCCACACCTTGCAATGAAGTCAGACTTCCAACAACACTCGCATGGAAAAAAATAGCACGCTATAACACCGCTAATAGCACGCAATAGCGTTTTGAGAATTGTCTCGCTAAACCAATCCGTGTAGAAAGTCTCATAAATAGCACGTTATAGCGCGATATAGCATGATAATAGCATATATTAAGGCCGACGCTATTTTCCTATAGCATACTATTATTTTCCTGCAGCTACTATGTTGGTAGCCGGCTTTCCCTACTACCTCGCGGGTTGCCATTCTGCCGTCACACAATGCGTGTACCTTGATTCAACTATTCTAATATGAATCAAGAGAAGAATCAGTCAACTAACTGCTGCAATTAGTTTTTTGAGGTTCTTTGCTAAGGGATTGTCACAGTAATTGGTTTGTGCATGGGAATCATTCAATGACATAAAATCTCCCGAGGGCATGAAGTGCACTTGTATACCTTTGCCGGGTGTGCGCACCACACAGGCTTTTTCACTCAGATCTGCGTACCATCAGATCATTCCCACCTGTCCTCTCACCTGACGAAGCTACAACACAACAATCTGTCGGAAGGGGAAAGAGCTTCGTGCGGGCAAGGCACAGAGGATCGAGGACCTCTTCGCCATGCTGGCTCTCAGCTGTGGCGAATCTAAGACATGTCGGCACCCAAGGGTTGCTGCGGGTGCACTTCTGCATACAAGGGCTGGGATATTCGTGTGTCGAACACCCCCTCTACACACGTCCGGTTGACATTCTCCTTTGATAAAGCCTCCCGATGTCTTGCATTCCTAGCTAAGACACTTTTACTTAGTTAAATTTCCTATTGATCGTTTGAGTGTTTTACTGCCAGTAGCAGCAAAGCAATCTCACTGCTACGCTCCTCAACTTCTAGTTAGCTTCTAGTTTGGGCTTGCAATTCATACAAGTTCGTATCCCATCTATATGTACACAAGTGTGAATCGTGACAAGGAAATAAGTAATGGAGGGAGTGGACAGACGTGGAGTATATAGCCGCGGGCAGCTTGTGTGTTAAATGTCCAAGATATCGGAGTTGGTAAGAATTGATTAAGCCATCTGTGTTACTCATTCCATTCAGAATTACTTTGCGTTCTGGGATTAGTGAAAGTCAAACTTTGTTGAGTTTGACCAAATATGTAGGAAAAAGTAACAACATCTCCGATATAATTTTAGTACTATTAGAATCATTCCAAGATATATTTTCATATTATATACATTTGATATTACAATAGTTGATATTTTTTCTTATACATTTGGTCAAACTTGTAAAAGTTTGACTTTGAAAAAAGCTAGAACGTGAATTAATAAAAACTGAGGGAGTACTAAGGTTAAATCGGATCGACATGTGTTAGAGTGGGTATCGAAATGACAACAATACAATCCACTAGTCATATGCGGGCAGGTATATACTCCACGAGAAGATGCAAGGACGAACATAGCCAGGGCTCTATATTTTGTAGGGCCCTGCTGTTCATGGGTACTGTTCACAGACCCTGTAGCTTCCGATCTGAGCCGTGGATTCGAGATCCGGTGGCCGAAAAGTGAGCAAATGCGGTGGTACTGTAGCTTCACGGACTTTGCTTCGCCAAGTCACCGACTCCAAAGCAATCACACTTTATTTTTAGCACAACACAAGAAACAACTGGCGGGTCATGGCCCAATTCCCAGGCGTGGGCCATAGGGAATTTCCCGAGGTCGGCATACACCTGTGCCGACACTGAACATAGCATACTTTGGAACACAGGACATCCTGACATTGAGAACATTGAACAACATCAACACCTTGATTTCATAACACTGCTTTTGGGGAATAGATCGATTTAGCAAAATAAGAAGAAAACACGTAAGTAGGACGAACGGATCAAGACCCGAGCGTGAAATTTCAGCGGCCTAGGGAGAACTTACAACCAATAAACCATAATATATACACCAAAAAGAATAATTAATAAAGTGTTTATATGGGATATTATTGATAAATACTCAAAAAACACAGGCTAGGGTTTTCCCATTTTTTTTAAAAAAAACTAAGGTTTTAGAATATATTGATTTCAGAAAGCATCTAGATAATTTTGATGATGGTGTATCACTATAGATCACGTCATCATGATGGTCGGTAGGTGTAGTGCGGTCTCTCTCGACATCTTGCGGTTGTTGCACAAGGGTTAGCGATGGCTACTCTCGGGCTGTTGTTATGGCCGGTGAACACCACATGGAGAAGTATATTTGTTCCTTGACATGAACCTGAAATTATTGTTTTATTACTCAAGACACTACTCAAATTAAGGTTTCAAAATTTTTGGTTCAAAGAAGACTAAATCATCATTGTCGCTCGGTCCTGCTTGAGGTGCTAGGAATGAAGAGGATGTGAGCCTCCATCAACCCCGGCATGGCACTCGACCTCCCTCGGGAAAGCACGACCCTCGGCCTACCACGTGAAGGAAGGAGGGGCTCTGAAAGTTGTGAAGGGAATATACCCGAGAGACAATAATAAAGTGTTTATTATTTTATTCCTTATTTATGATAAATGTTTATTTCGCATGTTAGAATTGTATTAACCGGAAACGTTATTACATGTGTGTCTAATAAACAAATAAGATTTCCTAGTAACGCCTCTTATTTAACTAGCTCGTTGATGAACTGATGATCAAGGTTTCCTGATCATGAACATTAGATGTTATTAATAACGGGGACATATCATTGGTATGTAGAATGATGTGATGAACATTGGATCAAGTCATTTAATTTATATTGTTATATCTTGCATACGAAATAACTTATTCGTTAGACCATGAGATCATGTCAATCACTAATACCGGAAAGGTACTTTGATGTCATCAAACGTCACACCGTAACAGGGTGAATATAAAAGTGACGTTGGGTATTTGGAAAGTATTAGTTGAGGCTCATGGATCAAGAGTGAGATTTGCCCATCCAAATGACAGAGAGATATACTATGGTCCCTCTTGGTGATATCACATCGACACCGCTTGGAAGCACGTGACTAGGTCACAAGGATGTCATATAACGGAACGAGTAAAAGAGTACTTGTCAGTAACGAGATTGAACTAGGTATGGTTGATACCAATGATCGGATCTCAGACAAGTAAAATATCGCGAGACAAATGGAATTGGTTACGACGTTTATGGTTCACACGATCACTAGATTCATCGTTGAATGTGTAGAAGTCATTACGGATCTCCAGGTCACGTTGTTGACTATTGATCAGAGAGGTGTCTCGATCATGTGTACATTATTCACGAACCGTAGGGTGACACACCTAAGGTTAGATGACGCGATTGAGTGGATACGAAATATCGGAGAAAAGTTTAGATAACACCAAAATTGTTTCGGGGAATATTGAAATAGTCACCGGAATTGTTTCGGGGAATATTGAAATAGTTCAAGGTGGTATATGTTAATGTTTTATTAACAAATAGTTTAAGGGGGTAAGTGGGAATTGATGAGAGAATGAGTGGGTTGACTGGAGACTCCACCCACATGATGAGAGGAGAGGTGGAGGCACCAAAATTTCGTGGCTGTCTCCCCCTACTTTATAAAGATGGGTGGGGCCTCTATCTCCACACACAAGTTGGTGTCATCTCCATCTCCATCCTCCCGCTGATCCACCTCATGTTCATGCGTTTGGCGAAGCCCTGAACGAAGTTTTATCCACCACATCACGATGTCGTGCTGCTGGTTTCCGAGGGATTCTCTACTTCCGCTGCCCCGCTGGATCGAGGGAACAGACGTCGTTATCGAGTTGTACGTGTGACCGAGAGCGGAAGCGCTGCCGGATTGCAGTGCTCATCTTCGCGATCTTGAGATGGATGTGAGTACGACTACATCACCAAGGATATTTGATCTCGTAACGCTTTGTGTCTTCGAGGAAATGTTCTCCTTAAGACTCTCTTTCTCCCCATTTCTTACATCTCCTAGATTAGATCTTGACACTTCAGGTGTCTTTCACGTAAGATTTTTTTTTAATGTAACAAACCCTTCAAGTTGGTGGGCGGAGGCTTGTGCTGCGAGAGCGGGTGACGAAGGACATGTGGCGGTTGGGGAAGAAAACCAGAAGTGAGAGATAGAGGTAGTGTGGATTGCGCATTAAATGAGAGAGAGTCATATATAGTGCTATGAATTTTACAAGGCGGGTTAGAGCGGCTTTCCTCGTATATTTTTGATTATTTTACAATAATATTTAAAAAATAGTACCGGTTCTTAATAAATTTGTAAAAATACTTCTCACTATACTGCATAGTCCACCTATGTTAATTATAATAATGAATCAAACATGAATATTTTCTTAATTTCACACCATTTGTTTTGTAAGAATTGAGTAAAATTTTGCATAAGTCATTTGGCGAAACATAATTTCAATCTCAAAAGCTTTCATAACAAGGATTTGAATTTTTAAACACCCTTGGGGATGTTTCTTAGATTCCAAACTCGAAGTTCCATGTAACTAAATTTAAGCATGTCTTTTGTCTAGCTATCAAATTTATAGTTATAAATGTCAGTGGTGCATCTTGCAAACTATACTATGTTGTAATCTTTCTAAATTTTGCAATGAAAATAGCTATACCCATCATTTCGATGTAGAGGCTAGGGATCCGTTCCCATTTAAAAAACTAGAAAAAACGGCGTAAACTTGCTACTTACAAATGGTCAGACCACCAAAACCAATTATGAGATGCATTCAGCTTCTCCAGCTCTATAATTTTTGGGCCCCTCTCAGACGGAGTAAATATTTGATTAAGTTTGCATACAGAATCATCATCAACATATTGATTGTGCACTCAGACTGTTAACATGAATACTAACATAACATGCACATCAAATTTAAAATTGGGAAATGATCTTGAGAAACTTATTTGGAGGTCCACATCATGAGAATTATATTTTTCCTCTGTCTCAACTAGAAATGTTGGGACTAGTATCCTTCCTTCAAGGTAAATAAACAATGTTTGGGTATCAGGAAGTTGGGAATTTCATAATGATACACACCGGGAAATAAGTGAATATTAAACATTGTGTAGGAAATCCAATTAATATTTGACTAAACCTCCTATACGTTAGTTGTCGCTGAATCGGATATATCTTGCACTGAAAGATGTCAAGATACTTCCGATTTAGCAACAAATTAATATGGATCAGAGGGAGTAATTTACTATTTTTTCTAAGCTATTCATTTGTAAACTAAAGGAACAATTTGAGATAATTTTTTTCTTTTCTAAGAGTAGTCGTTCTCTTATACATCCAACAAGGCTTCGCCCAACATCCGAACGCTTAATGTGAGATGTCGCGTGAGAAGATGCACCCGATAAGAATGTGTTGAATCGATGGTTTGAGATTCTTCATCACATAATGGGCAACTCAGATGATGAGGCAGTCCACGTCTTGCAATGAGGTTAGACCTCCAACAATACTCGCATGGAAGAAAATCGCATGCTATAATTAACACCGCTGATAGCACGCAATAGCGTTTTGAGAATTGTCTTGCTAAACCAGTCCGTGTAGAAAGTCTCATAAATAGCACGTTATAGGGCGATATAGCATGATAATAGCATATTTTAAGGCCGAAGCTATTTTCCTATAGCACGCTATTTTTTTCTTGCTCACGAAACACACAAAGAGTCGAAAACAATAGGGTGGAAACGAGCACCGTAACGCTCCATCAACTACAGTAGTCTTGGCAAAGAAGTAATCATATGTAGATAGAGCCGAATATATCCCATCCTGCTACGTCCATCCTCAAATAAACTTATCTTGCACCTCCTGATAGAATCGAACTTATGACATACACTGATACGTCATAAACGTATCCTTAATTTCGGATGTTCCATGTTGTTTTCATGTTATTTACCACATGTTTAATATTCACTTTATGTCATTTTTATCGATTTTCCGGACTAACCTATTGACAACATGCCACAGAGCCAGTTCCTTGTTTTCTGATGTTTTTAGTTTTAGAAAAGTGGTTCTGGAAATATACTTGGAATTTAAAATTCGAAGTGCGTAAGTCTTAGCAATCCCGGAGGTTCCACGGAGTCCTGAAGAGAACCAGAGGCGGGCCTGGGGAACCACACCATAGGGCGGCGCCCCCCTTGGTCGCGTCGGGGGGTGGTATGGGGCCCCTAGGCCTCCACCGCCTCTGCCCTCTCGCCTATTTATGCGACCCCCGATGCAAAAAACCCTAAAACTATATCACTTTTACCCGAGAAACCCCCCCTTGGTGCGCCACAGAATTTTTTTTTTCTTTTTTTTTATTTTCTAGTCAAAATCTTAAAACGGCCATAACTTTTGTTCCTTTTGGAATTTGGCAATTCTAAAAAAAGCTCACAGGCCGAAGGCGAGTGAGGTTGGGTTACTTTTTTTCTCTAGTTTTTTTTAATATCTTGATCATTTTTTTTCGACATCGTATGCAAAAGTTATGCCCATTTTACTTTTTTTATAAAACTTTTGCTCAGAAAGTCGAAATTCATATTTCAAAATTTGATAAAAAAGTAGACATTAAACTCTCCGTGCAACTATAAGGGATTTATTTTTTGATGCTTTTTAGACCGCCAACTCTTCCGTCAAAAACTAGAAAAGGCGTTCCCGGGGGGGGGGTGGAGTTGGTGCGTGAGGGCAGAATTTTTTCGGATGGGAATTCTGTGGCGCACGTGGCAGTGGTGCGCCACAGAAATGTCATATTTCTGTGGCGCACTGACCACCATGCGCCACAGAATGGGAGTGTAAAGTTATTGGTGTGGGCCCCCAGCTCATTTCTGTGGCGCACCCCCATCCGGTGCGCCACAGAATTCCTGTTTTCTGTGGCGCACCACGGTCCCGTGCGCCACAGAATTCCTGTTTTCTGTGGCGCATGCCCACCCGTGCGCCACAGAATTACATTTCTGTGGCGCACCGAATAGGGGTGCGCCACAGAATCGATTCCATAGAAAGGCACTTCTCTACTAGTGGAGGTTAGACCTCCAACAATACTCGCATGGAAGAAAATCGCATGCTATAATTAACACCGCTGATAGCACGCAATAGCGTTTTGAGAATTGTCTTGCTAAACCAGTCCGTGTAGAAAGTCTCATAAATAGCACGTTATAGGGCGATATAGCATGATAATAGCATATTTTAAGGCCGAAGCTATTTTCCTATAGCACGCTATTTTTTTCTTGCTCACGAAACACACAAAGAGTCGAAAACAATAGGGTGGAAACGAGCACCGTAACGCTCCGTCAACTACAGTAGTCTTGGCAAAGAAGTAATCATATGTAGATAGAGCCGAATATATCCCATCCTGCTACGTCCATCCTCAAATAAACTTATCTTGCACCTCCTGATAGAATCGAACTTATGACATACACTGATACGTCATAAACGTATCCTTAATTTCGGATGTTCCATGTTGTTTTCATGTTATTTACCACATGTTTAATATTCACTTTATGTCATTTTTATCGATTTTCCGGACTAACCTATTGACAACATGCCACAGAGCCAGTTCCTTGTTTTCTGATGTTTTTAGTTTTAGAAAAGTGGTTCTGGAAATATACTTGGAATTTAAAATTCGAAGTGCGTAAGTCTTAGCAATCCCGGAGGTTCCACGGAGTCCTGAAGAGAACCAGAGGCGGGCCTGGGGAACCACACCATAGGGCGGCGCCCCCCTTGGTCGCGTCGGGGGGTGGTATGGGGCCCCTAGGCCTCCACCGCCTCTGCCCTCTCGCCTATTTATGCGACCCCCGATGCAAAAAACCCTAAAACTATATCACTTTTACCCGAGAAACCCCACCTTGGTGCGCCACAGAATTTTTTTTTCTTTTTTTTTTATTTTCTAGTCAAAATCTTAAAACGGCCATAACTTTTGTTCCTTTTGGAATTTGGCAATTCTAAAAAAAGCTCACAGGCCGAAGGCGAGTGAGGTTGGGTTACTTTTTTTCTCTAGTTTTTTTTAATATCTTGATCATTTTTTTTCGACATCGTATGCAAAAGTTATGCCCATTTTACTTTTTTTATAAAACTTTTGCTCAGAAAGTCGAAATTCATATTTCAAAATTTGATAAAAAAGTAGACATTAAACTCTCCGTGCAACTATAAGGGATTTATTTTTTGATGCTTTTTAGACCGCCAACTCTTCCGTCAAAAACTAGAAAAGGCGTTCCCGGGGGGGGGGGGGTGGAGTTGGTGCGTGAGGGCAGAATTTTTTCGGATGGGAATTCTGTGGCGCACGTGGCAGTGGTGCGCCACAGAAATGTCATATTTCTGTGGCGCACTGACCACCATGCGCCACAGAATGGGAGTGTAAAGTTATTGGTGTGGGCCCCCAGCTCATTTCTGTGGCGCACCCCCATCCGGTGCGCCACAGAATTCCTGTTTTCTGTGGCGCACCACGGTCCCGTGCGCCACAGAATTCCTGTTTTCTGTGGCGCATGCCCACCCGTGCGCCACAGAATTACATTTCTGTGGCGCACCGAATAGGGGTGCGCCACAGAATCGATTCCATAGAAAGGCACTTCTCTACTAGTGGAGGTTAGACCTCCAACAATACTCGCATGGAAGAAAATCGCATGCTATAATTAACACCGCTGATAGCACGCAATAGCGTTTTGAGAATTGTCTTGCTAAACCAGTCCGTGTAGAAAGTCTCATAAATAGCACGTTATAGGGCGATATAGCATGATAATAGCATATTTTAAGGCCGAAGCTATTTTCCTATAGCACGCTATTTTTTTCTTGCTCACGAAACACACAAAGAGTCGAAAACAATAGGGTGGAAACGAGCACCGTAACGCTCCATCAACTACAGTAGTCTTGGCAAAGAAGTAATCATATGTAGATAGAGCCGAATATATCCCATCCTGCTACGTCCATCCTCAAATAAACTTATCTTGCACCTCCTGATAGAATCGAACTTATGACATACACTGATACGTCATAAACGTATCCTTAATTTCGGATGTTCCATGTTGTTTTCATGTTATTTACCACATGTTTAATATTCACTTTATGTCATTTTTATCGATTTTCCGGACTAACCTATTGACAACATGCCACAGAGCCAGTTCCTTGTTTTCTGATGTTTTTAGTTTTAGAAAAGTGGTTCTGGAAATATACTTGGAATTTAAAATTCGAAGTCCGTAAGTCTTAGCAATCCCGGAGGTTCCACGGAGTCCTGAAGAGAACCAGAGGCGGGCCTGGGGAACCACACCATAGGGCGGCGCCCCCCTTGGTCGCGTCGGGGGGTGGTATGGGGCCCCTAGGCCTCCACCGCCTCTGCCCTCTCGCCTATTTATGCGACCCCCGATGCAAAAAACCCTAAAACTATATCACTTTTACCCGAGAAACACCCGAGGCCGCCATCTCCGTCCTCCCGAGATCGGCAGGATTCTAGAGCTCTCCCCGGCACCTTGCCGGAGGATGAAATCATCACCAGAATGGTCTATACCACCATGCCCTCCTCCGAAGTGATGCGTGAGTAGTTCATCCCTGGACTACGGGTCCATAGCAGTAGCTAGATGGTTGTTCTATCCACTTTGTGTCTCATGTTTAGATCTTGTGAGCTACCTAACGTGATCAAGATCATCTTTATGTAATGCTACATGTTATGTTTGCTGGGATCTGATGAATGTTGAATGATATGTCTTTTGATTATAAATCTATCATGTTATCTTCATGTTTATGTTATTTATGATCTTGCATGATCTCCGTTATTAGTAGATGCTCTGGCCAATTAGATGCTAGTAACTCCAAGAGGGGGTATTTATGCTCGATAGTGGGTTCATGCCTCCATTATGAAATCATGTTACTATATTAGAGAAATCAACAGGTGGGATTAACACAAAATAGAAATGCAATTTATGTGATCATGTTGGCTCCTATACTGCAAGTGGTTCATCTACCGCCAATATCAACACGAAGAGAAGAGGAGAGCACAGTACAGATTTTGAGAATGACTGGGTAAATGATTTATTTCTAGGTACTACTAATTTTTTTTTAATGTATCCTTATATTGGCGCAATTTTTTTTTTTGAAATGGAGGTTATGCCCCTAGCCTCTCCGGTAAAATTATGCACAGAGCTGGTTTTTTATTAATAATAAAAACGAACCACGAAGCCTTACAAGGAGTTACAAGGTTCAACCAAAAGCCACCTTCATGGCGAACATCGTTACACCTACAAACTCTTGATGAAAGAGGTAATCACAATCTTGGCCGCATGCCTTGAACTAACACAACACGCATCATCTAATACGGTTGTTTCCTAAAAGCCGCCCGATAACGAATTTGGAGCGCATATCCGGTTCAGCAGGCTCGTTGTATACACTGATATGCGCACACTCCAAATACATTGCCGCCAACATCTACAAAACCATCTTCTGCAGAGATCAATGCAGAATCCTCGCTAGGCCTGCCATCGGCGCCGTCATGCCGCCAAACAACACCATCTTCATGTGCGCGTCTATCAACCGCGTCCACCGCCGTGAATCCGCGGCGCCACGCCGCCAAGACTCGCCATCTTCGAGGAAGATAAAACACCGCACCACAAACAGACCACCTCAAGGTAGCACACATGTTCCAAGAACGAAGCCCCAAAGGGGTAAACGACACCGAAAGTGCCGCCTTCGTCCGATCTGGTTATACCAGATCTAGGGTTTCCCAGGAACACGAGGAGGAGACGAGTGATTAACAGCAGCAACTCCTTCGACAAGGTGGCGACACCCACTGGGCACCACACTCGTTGGAAAGAGCCCGTATTTCACCATCCGCAGTCTTCACCTCCTAGATCCGTCAGGATCGAATCCGCATCGGCCCGATATCAAGCCTCGGGTCTGTATCGGTGCTGCATAGTTGCAACAAAGATTTAAGTTCCACACCTTGAGTCTGATTAACGGAAGCCACCATTGGGCTTGGAAGAAGCTACGCTGCTTTGTGCCACAAAGAACTGACCTCCCTTCACCTAACCTTCTTACTTTCCACAGGAAACTCCGAAAAATACTATGCAACACATCAATCGTCTTTTACGGGATGTCGAAGGACAACATTACATGCACCGACATTTCTGCCAGCATGCTCTTAATGAGAAATGCTTGACCTCCACGGTTTAGAAGCAGTGACATCCAAGGATGGAACCTATTAGCCGCCCGAATCAACCGCCGGTGAAGCTGTGTTAGTGTTAGTTTTCTGAGTCCGAGGTGGAGTCTGAGATATTTGAAAGGTAGGGGCACAATTTCACACCCTAGGCCGTCGCCCACTGAGCTCGTCGGCACACCTTCTCAGGTTCGTGTGCATGCAAGAGTCTTCCCCAACTCGCTCAGGCACATGGTTTGCGAAACCGCGTGTGATTCACATCGTAATAACAGGTTTGTACTAGTACATTGCGGGCAAGGAGATAATGCAGACCATACGTTCAGTACGATCTTTTCTGCAGCCACATTAGGCATGTGCCAATGCATTGTTTCTTAACAAGGTATCACAAGAGCATTAAAAAATTTAAGAACCTACTTGTCTAATGCATTGTCTTTTAGAGATTATATCTAAATTTAATGAAATGATGATCATGCATGCATATAATTGGACAATATCTATTTTTGCCTATGGTGACGTGCAAAGGTTGTATCTTACTAGTGTGACACATCAGCAATTTGCATATGAAACTGTGTTAAGAAACCCCCATTGGGATATGGCTAGGTCACAAATTAACTTCTCTCGCGTTAGGTGAGGTCATAAAGACGCAGCTAGCACGTTTTTTCTTCTTCATAAATGACATACGTTAAATTTTGCAGTTAATTAATTTCACATTGCAGTTAGGGAAATGGAAATGCTGCACTCCGTTCTTAGCAGCACCGCGACTAGTATTTATATCCATGTTATAGCTCAGACAAGCTCACGAGTTTCCGCTAGCTCCTCTCCTCTCTCTAAAAAGCTCACTACTCATCGAAATACCCACAACAAATCTCTCAAAACCCAGCGATGTCTCGGCTGACAGTGTTCGCGATTCTCTTGCTCGTGGCCGCCGCGACAATAACATCTGCACACGGCGGCCGCACTCTGAAGACTGGAAAGAGCGTGCGCCGGATGAACATACCCTTCTTGGAGGTGGCCGAGCCTCCCTCGTCCATCACGGAGGAGGACTTGAACATACCTTTCTTGGAGGTGGCCGAGCCTCCCTCATCCACAACGGAGGAGGAATTCGCGGCGCTACGCAGCCTCTTCCCCACAGTCAAAACAGCGGATGGCCCCGTGTCATCCTACTACCGCCGAGCTGACCAATACTACAAGGTGCCGGTCACTGGGTTCTAGATAGGCCATGGGCTGCATATTTTATTTCAACTAAGATTTTACTTGCAAAGTGTGTGCCAAGTTTGTAAACGACCTTCAAAGTATTAGTGCTAAATAATCTTTATCCATTCCAATAGTTACATTCAGATTTCGTTCTGAGAGGTTCAGTTTAACTATTCTGTATTTTAGAATTGACTTTCCGTGACATATGCCAATTTTAAAATTTTGTCTTTATACATGTCCAAACCGAGATTTATTTTTTTATATGGAGCCAGTAATTCATACACCGTTGTGATTTGTGAGCAACAGTTGTAAAGGATGAAATGTTGCATTTTTTGGGGAAAAAATGTGATTAATTAAGGTCAATTTCTAGGCCCTCTGCTGGGCGATACAGCACGTGGGTCGGCACCATCATCCCCTGCTGTTCCTGGTTCCTTGAAATAAAGAAGATTTCCGGAGAGATACAAGTGAACTAAAAAAAAGTGTGATGGTGTAGTGTCGATCATGTGGTTTAACTACATGTTTCCATTAAGAAAAGCTCATGGTAGCCACCGCTAAGTATGTAAACTACTATCACAATGAATGTGGATCTCTTATGCAATTATAATTTGCCACATTAAGAGATCTCCCACCTACAGTTAGAAGGTTAAAAATATAGAGACTGTTTGGTGATTTGAGGTCGGACCCACCTGCCATAAAAACAAAGCTTACACTTTCTAGATTCTACCGCAGGGAAGAATAAATTTACCTTTGACGTTTTCTTTAGAAATGGGAGGCCACAGGCTCTGCATGAAAATGATGCACACACGGCTGGTTTTTATTAAAAGATAGAAACGTCAAAAGTTGACCATCTTAGAACTCACGGATCACTTAAAGTGGCCACAAACACCAACCAAAGAAATATTACATCGTTATGCATGTAAGTGTTTCGCATTACGCCACCCATCCCGGTTGTAAATAACCTGAAAGACTGCCATCGTTCGAGCACATCACATATCTATAAGACCTCGTTGCTCCGCAGGAAGAAGGAAGGACCATGTCTGGATATAATAAACCATCATTTTGATAACCTGCAAAAAATGAAGACTTTGTTCTTGTCAAACACAACATTTTAACGAAAATACCATATTTCCCAAAAAAAACAGCAGATACACCTACTCGTATATATGCCTTTTTTATTATCAATTCCATTAAACCTAGATTCAAGCATGTTAGCAATGCTAGTCTCAGGATAAATGCTAAAAGTAAAATGAATGAGGCGCGAAATATCATGAGCAAAAGGACAAGGTCTAAAGAGATAATGAACGGACTCATAGGTGTCGCAAAATACACACTTCTTACATCATATCCAACTTCGTTTAATTAAATTCTCTTTAGTAAAGATTACTTGCAATTCACGAACAACAGAAAGATTTTTATTTTTAATGGCACCTTTAATTTCCACAAATATTTTCGTAAATAAGGTGTAGAACCATGCATTATATCCGCACACAGGGATCTAACAGAGAAGGCGCCATCTGAAGATAGTCTCCACTGAAAACGATCTGCCTCATCTGACATTGAAACATACATTAGGTGTTCCCCTAAATGCAACCAAGGAGCTCGTCGCTCCCATGAGATGGTTCTTCTAAATTGAATATTTAGTGGGGCGTTATATTACATGTTTTCTAACATCACGCCTTTATGTCTAACAACATTATATAAGGAGGGATACTGTTGAGATAATGGTTCTTCTCCTAACCACCAGTCCTCCGAAAATCTCACCCGTTGTACGTTATCTAGGTCGATGAGCCACGAGCAAAGAAATCCTTTTTAATCCTCATCAAACCATTAAAAAAAGAATAGTATGAAGGATTAGCTTGTACCTGAGATAACGGTTTATCTCTGATATATTTGTTTGAAAAAAGTCCTCCCAAACTCCTTCTTTATTTAATAACTGATGAAACCACTTACTTAACATACAAGCATTCTTAATATCTAGCACTTCAATTCCCAACCCCCCGGATCATTCGGCGTTCCACGTAGCTAAAAGATATTTCCGTTTCTTACAATCACTTTTCCAAAAGAAAAGGAGATCGTAAAAAATCCAACCTTTTCTGAAACCAAATTGGGATTCCAAAGAATGAGAGAAGAAACATAGGTAGACCGGTTAAAACGGAGTTTATCAACATGAGACGGTCCCCATATGACAACAACTTTCTAGCCCATGAACTCATTTTTTTTCAAATTTTTCTAAAAGTGATCCTCGACCGACTTCCATTCCTTGTTAAGTAACTTCCCTTAATGAATGGGAATGCCTAGATACTTAAAAGGTAGACTACCTATGTTACAACCGAAAATGTGACGCTACTCCTTCTGAGAATCCAACGCATGATCACAAAAATAGATTTCAATCGTATGAAAATTAATCTTTAATCCCGACAACTCTTCAAACATTGTGAGTTTCATATTAAGGGCCTTGTCAATATCATGTTCTAAAAAAAGAATGGTATCATCCGCAGATTGTAGAAGTGAAACCCCACCAACGATTAGATGTGGTATTAATCCCCCAACTTGACCATTCTCCTTGGCACGAGCAATGATAATGACCAACATATCCTCCATTAAGTTAAATAAAATAGGAGATAACAAATCGCCTTGTCTTAAACCTTCGAGTCTTTGAAAGTAGTGACTGATATCATCATTAACCTTGATTCCAACACCCCCCCCCCCCCGAACAAAACGAGCTATCCATTGATACGTCATAAACGTATCCCTAAATTCTGATGTTCCATGTTGTTTTCATGTTGTTTCCCACATGTTTTCCTTACACTTTATGACATTTTAACACGTTTTCTGGGACTAACCTATTAACATGATGCCACAGAGCGAGTTCCTTGTTTTCTGCTATGTTTAGTTTTCAGAAAAGTTGTTCTGAAAATATTCTCGGAATTGGAAAATTCGAAAGCCAGAAGTCCTAAAAGTCCTGGAAGCTTGCAGAAGTCCCGAAGAGCCCCGGAGGGGGGCCACAAGGTGGCCACACCATGGGGTGGCGCAGGTGCCCCTGGTCGCGCCACCTAGGGGTGTGGGCCCCCTGGCCACCTCCCGGCATCGCCCTTTCGCCCATATATACTCCCCGATGCATAAACCCTAGGGGAATCGACCTTTTCCGCAAAATACATCCGTAGCTCCGCCGCCGCCACCGACAAGTTTCGGGGGACAGATCTCTGTTCTGGCACCCTGCCGGGACGGGGAAGTGCTCCCGGAAGCCATCTCTGTCGAGTCCACTGCCATCTCCATCGTTGTTGCTGTCTCCTATGATGAGGAGGGAGTAGTTCTTCACCGGGGTTGAGGGCTCTACCTGTAGCTATGTGGTTCATCTCTCTCTCCCATGTATGATCTTTATGTGATCATGAGCTTTGTAACCTAGTTGAATATGTAGATTGATCTTCATCTGTTATGCTACTCAACTGGTTTTGTTATCTCCGTAAACACTTTGATCATGGGGTAAAGGTGATAGTGTGTGCACCGTATGGTTTAGCATGATATTTATATCTTGTGTTGGAAGATGACCCTATGAAATTGTGGTGTTTGTGTGGAACCATCTGGGTCTGGTGGTGATAGCATGGGGGTTACTTGGTTGGGAAAGTGCTTACTCTGAGGAGTGTTGTTAAAGCCCTACCCAATGATTAGTGTTCGTGATTCGAACGAAGAGTGGTTCGCAGTAGCATAGTGAAGAAATCATATTTATGCATTCAATTATGTTTTCATTGTTGAGAGTGTCCTCTAGTGAAAGTAGGAGCCCTGGGACTTATTTCCAAGCATTGAAACACCGTTTTCCGCCTGTTCTGCTACATGTTTGCTTGCTGCCATTCTTATTTCAGATTGCTATTATCACTTATTATCATCCATATTACTTGCATTTTACTCTCTCTTCGCCGAACTAGTGCACCTATACAACTGACAATTGTATTAGGTGTGTTGGGAACACAAGAGACTTCTTGTATCTTGATTGCAGGGTTGCTTGAGAGGGATATCTTTGACCTCTACCTCCCTGAGTTTGATAAACCTTGGGTGATCCACTTAAGGGAAAGTTGATGCTGTTCTACAAACCTCTGCACTTGGAGGCCCAACACTGTCAACAAGAATAGAAGCGTGCGTAGACATCACCCATTCACACCACGAAGGTGGGAATCCTTTCATTGTTCAGACTTGTTACAAAAAATACCTATTAACCTTGTGATATGTTGTTTCAAAGTTGATTTTTAAAAAGAAATACATGCATCTTCTTCATCTTTAACTCATGAATTGTTTCATGCAAAATAACAATTGTCTCTGAAATATTTCTTCCCGGTAAAAATGCTGATTCTGTTGGCCTAATTACTCGACTAGCAATAGATGTTACTCTATTAGTACCCACTTTTGTAAACACCTTTAAAATCACATCTAAAATACATATGGGTCTATAATGTTCAATTTGGCATGCATCTTCCTTTTTGAGAAGCAATGTAATCACCCCAAAATTGAGCCTATACAATTATAATCACCCTTATGATGCTGAGAAAACATTGCCATCAAGTCGGTTTTTATGACATCCCAAAAATGTTCATAGAATTTTAGTGCCTTTATAGTCATCTATGTCTCCGGAAAGATCTCTATAACAATATCCGACCACTTTGGCTTCCCTGTGACCTTCTCGTAGTTTCACCCAAGTGTGTTTGTCCGTTTCACGTACCTCGGGATCTGCTTGACAAAACTGATATGTTTCTTCATGTGCGTATCCATTAATTTTTGCTGACATATCAAACCGAGAACCCAATATCAGGTCGTCTGTGTGGGAGGTGTTTCTCAAACTGCAAACAACATCTGATATTGAGCAGGGTCTACCTCCTGAGCCACTTTCTTTACTCAGTTTCAGTCTTGGTTCCATGGGTGCATGCGTTGGATTGCAATTCTCCATGACCGTCTTGTCATCAATTTTTGTTGTATAACTAGGTTGGCAAAGAGTGAACCCATCCACATATCTATTTTTTCACTTCACTGCCGAAGTAGTAAATGAGTAACCCAAATCTTTCATATTGAATTTGGACTTTATTTGTTTCTTGAAACGAGGGTGATGTACATGATCTTCAACATAGACTCGAACAGTCAACACTTAATACCTTTGTTTCTTGTGATAAAATAAATTCAGACGGAAACTTATCAAAGAAAAGAATAGTCAGGATTCATTCCAACATAGCGTTATTTCATTTTAAACTCTAAGTTTCTTATTATTCTTGCTTCTTACTCAAGATGATAAAACTATTTCAACTTTGGGATGCTGATGACTCCCAAGTGCATGAGATCAATTGTAGTACCTTTCGATAAGTATTTGAGTGTCGAACCCACGAGGAGCTGAAGGTAAGCTATCTATTCTCTAAAGCCCTATAACCCTCTTATATTGATGTTTATGCAAAGCAATAAGTTTGACTAAAAGGAACTAACTAATTAAAAGCAAGTGACGTGGAGTGTGGTTTGTCTAGTAACTAGTGAAGCAAGTTTAAAATGCAAGTAATCCTAGAGCAAGTTTCTAAAGCAAGTTTCACAAGTAGCAAGCAGCAAATATCTCAAGTATCTCAAGGGAGCAAGTGTTCTAGCAATAGGTGTTTCGTTCGTGTGGTTGTCACAATTAGTGACGCACATGTTTTAGTCTTAGTTGTTTCTTCTAGGAAGGAGCCATGAATAGATATAGTCAAGTAAATGATCTACAACCCATTATGATGGATCATGTGGCCAAGTAAATGACTGCACAAGATTGATTAAGACATAAAGTCCCACCATATCCTTACGTTCTAAGGTCCCCTATATATATCCCCCAATAACTTAACTTTGTGGCTCGGTCTCAGGTTACTGTCACTCCCAAGTCACCACCACTCCATTATGCTACCGGTGATCACCTTACATGCATTCCCCAACATATGCGCGCACTCATATATTGTACATAAATACAATCATAGAAGATAACAAACTTGTATGCAACCAATCAACGAACTATTTCACCATTGCCAAGAACAATTCACTACTCAAACATAGACGGGGAGACACAATACATCTAGGGAATATAGTATTGCATCATACATCGTGTTTGCCAAGAGATTACAGTGGAGAGATGGAGCTGATCTTGCTGTAGATGTTGATGATGAACACGCCGGAGGGGGGTGGAGCCCTCCGGGGGTGATCCCGGCGGCGTTTCCCCCCTCCGATCTTCTCCGGCGGCAGCCTTCTATCTCTCTGTTTCGTGGTTTCGTCTCTCGACGCCGCCCCTTTCTCGAAAATGCCAGGGGACCCTTTATATAGTCGTTTTTAGGTCACGAGACACTCGGGAGAAGAAAGATCGACGGCATCAGAGCCACGGGGGCAAAAAGGGGGCCCCACACGCGGCCAAGGAATCTGGCCACGTGGAGGGTCCTCTTTTCCACATGGTTGGCCTTGTGGCCCTCTACTTTGGCCCATGGTCTTCGTCTCGAAAATTCTGAACCGTGGTCTTTGGTCTTGCCCTTTTTGGATTCACGAAGCTCCCGGAAAGTCTGAAACACTAAAAAGTACGTTTTCTGGAAAAACAGGGTTAGAACCAAAATAAGGGGGATTGTTCAGAAAATCCCCCAAATCATTATAAAACATGAATATAAGTTGCTAATATGTAGGAAAAACAAGTAATAACATGCAAAGTTCATGTATGCATTTTACATGCATCAACATCCCCAAGCTTAACTCATACTCGTCCTCGAGTATGAAGGTGATAAAACTAACATGGACTTTGCATTTTAAAACAATCATGGAATATCAAAGAAGATTATTCATGCTACATATAATCAAATGATTCATAATGTAGATGAGTAGCAACATACAATTCATGTTATAAGAAATATCAAATATGCAAGCAAAGATGATTCATGAAAGTTCACAAAGTGTATAATGAAATAAAAGCACTATGGACTAAATGCATACACAAAATGAAAAATAAAATCCTACATTGGTCAAAGAATATCATAATGGAAAATAGAAAATATGGTGGACACTTTGGAGAAAATTGAGTAGAGGTAAAACATGATCAAGTTTTATTTAGCCTCTAAATTATTCAACTAAAATTACTAATTGAAATGTGGCATCCATTGGTGTAAGACTCTCATTGCCCCTTTATCACTAGCATCTTAAATTGTGAATGTTGAAGTAATGTGATTGAAAAGGTGTTGGTTGAATGACTCATGCCCCGTGAGTGTGAAAACCTACTGCATGATTACTCAACTTAAGATTCCTAATAAGCTTTGTACAATCATAATAAGTATTAATGACATCATAGAGAACCGCAAAGAGGTGCCTCTTGCTCCATGACATGGAAACCAGCCCATGTCACAATGACAAGATGAACAAACGGAGTAGACTCATCATCCTTTTTTTATTTCATTCACTATGTGCATAGCTTCTTATTTTATTGTAGGATGTGTTTGTAGAGTCCACTCTAGCTGTAAGTAAATTTCCACCATGATCAAGCATGGCTTGGGTTAGCGGCCCAATGCGTTTCTCTAGTCATAAATATACTTACTCATCAAAACTTACTATTCCTCTATTTCATTTCGGCATCGCAGGAGTCCAAAAACAAAAGTACATGATATCAACCAAATGTAAAT
Organism: Alopecurus myosuroides; assembly: GCA_028641055.1. NCBI lineage: Eukaryota > Viridiplantae > Streptophyta > Magnoliopsida > Poales > Poaceae > Alopecurus > Alopecurus myosuroides. Next base: position 127,213,870 of record CM054057.1, read on the forward strand.
TTTTGTGCAATGTTGAAAGCTTTCCAATGATACACGTTTATAGCTAGCTCCCAACCAAACACTTGTCAAACGCAAAACTTTTAGCTCCCGTTATTGGGTCATGTTTATTAAGTGCAATGAAAAGTAAAGGTGTGCATTCAAAAGTTCGTGAGAGTCCTATCCCAAATTCAGCTCATGACAATTAATAAAGTGAATATATTAATTTAGAACATAAATAACACTATAACATGGTAAACATACTCGGAATAGCTCTGAAGCTAATAGGTAGATATGGTGGACTCGCTGGAAATACTTGGCTAAAGGGTGTTGGAAACAAGTTTATACTTGTTGGAATTTTTACTTTTTTGGCTAGCAAGAGGGAGATAGTTGACCAGCTACTATGCATGAATTAGTGTCCATAGAACTACTCATTTCATGACAAACTAAGTAAACTAACAATTAACATCAAAAACATGAATAAGAGATAGCTCATGACAACACTATTGCAAATTTCTACACCTAAAACAGCATATAAATCATGCAACTATAAGTAGCTTTTATAATCAACTAAAGCATCCCTTTCCCAATTAATATAACAGAATCCAACTTAATTCAACCCATTATTCTAGGAGCTGATTCTCATAAAGATAATTGTGGTGGTGGTCTCACAAATAAACTAAAAAACAAAACTAGACGCTTCAAGTTTCTGCGATAAAAGCTTTGCTTAGAAAAACAGAAAGTAGATGTGTGCTAACCAAAAGAGTGTTGGTCCAGGGGGGTGTTCACCACATCCCCAATTTTGTGGTTTTCACCACTCTTGGATCTCTCTTGGCGCAGCTCCTCTATTCCATGTGAAAAAACTTTACAAAACATGTTTCTCCCATTCTTTTTCTGTGGGGTGAGATTAGGAAGGACAAACAAATCGTATGCATGCTGCGCAAAATTCCAAAACAAATGCTCCAGAAGATAGAAAATAAGGTTCATAATGTTGTATTTTCACTCTCTAGCTCGAAAAGATCAAGGAAATTAAAGTCCCAAACCCAAAGAGCGCATCCAACAAAAGAAGGCAAAATCTGTCCAAAAAAGCAATAGCAGAAAAACGAACGTTTTCCCTAAGCTAGACTCATCAAAAAATTAATCCAATTTTTGTGATTACAGACTAAGAACAGTTGCAGAACATACCATAAATTAGCTCAATCCGACTTACAGATAAAAAATGAAAAATCGTACGGTGAGCAGAATCGTGCTGAAACGGAAATTCCAAGCACTAGGATAGCAAATTTTAAATCCAAATGGGTGAAACTTGACACTTTATTGAAAACTCCAGAAACTAAACTAAAGACTAAGTCTCTTGTTACAGCAAGAGGACACTAGGAAAAACCAACTAAGAACAACCGGGTTGCCTCCCGTAAAGCGCTTTATTGATAGCCGTATAGCTAGGCTTTTCTTACTTAACATCATGATGGTTGGAGTGAGGTGGCTCGGCATCCCCAAGGTTGGATTCTTGTACTTATTTGATACATGTAGGGTGAGCCCAGGGCACATCCCCAAGCTTGATTGGTTTTCCCTCTTGATCTTTGTTTATCTCACTCAACTCTTCCTCCTGAAAAATTCTTCTTACACAAATCTCAACATAAAACATGATTAGAGGGGTTAGTGCCTCCATAAATAAAATCCACATAGGTACAGCAAAGACACATCATGAGTTGATTCTAAATATTAACTACTGTTACTACAGTTGTGCATTGCTCCTTGATCAAAAGAACCACACAAAACACAAGTAATGAGAGCAATACAAAATAAAGACATAATCTGCCAAAAACTGAACAGCCCGTAAAGAGTGAATTTTTAGAGGCACTTAAGTTGCTCAAATAAAAAAACTTAAAACTAATGAAATATGTAGTGATAACTAAATATTTCTGTCGTAAATTACGAGGTCAAAAGTCCACTTCTGTGATTTTAAACATTTTTCGCAGTGAAGTTCAGAAATCTGTTTTCTGGACAGCTAATTACTATTGTTTAATCCTATCTCTCATATAAGATTATTCTTGCCATTATGATGAGAAATAAGACAGAAATGTGATGTTACAGTAGTGAACTAATATTTTTATTGTTTTTAGATTTGGAAAAAGTTTTAATGATAGAGACTTTGCAATGGTTTCATTGGCATGAACAACACATGTTCAAGGTCGACCCCAACTTCTCCATTACTCATCCTTCTCATTTACTTTCCCAAAACTTTTATAAAATAAAAATCTTAAACTAAATGATAGATAACAGTAGGTAAAGGTATTTTACATGTTGAAAAGACACAAATGTGTGCTCAAACCGAATAGGAGATTAAAGCATAAGGAACACACCAAAAAAATATTAAACAATTTATTTTTAAGTCTAACGCCTTTCCTATGCATTGGCATTTTGTAATGAAACAAATAAAAGAAGCACATAATAGCAAGCATAGAAAGGTAGATCAAGTGCAACTTCAATACTTTCAGCATAAAGAGGGGAAACTTAATATTGTTGAAATATGTGTAACCATGTTTCCCTCTCTCATAATAATTTTCAGTAGCATCATGAATAGATTCAACAATATGAATATCACATAAAACATTCTTATCATGAGCCACATGCATAAAAGAATCACTACTCCCCACATAAGTAAAATCCTCATTAGTGATAGTGGGAGTTAAACATTCATAATTTTCTTTGCAATCATCATATATAGGAGGCATAGTATAATCAAAGTGAATTTTCTCCTCCAATCTTGGGGAACTAGAAATATCATGCTCATCAAAACCAACTTCCCCAAGCTTAAAACTTTCCATAGAATCAGCAAGTATATCATTTTTATCCTCAATAGTAGGGGGACTAAAAATATCATATTCATCAAGACAAACTTCCCCAAGCTCAAGGTTTTCCTTAGCAATAAAGGTGTTCAAAGGATTAGTACTACCACAAATATGATTGTTGTGCAAATAATTTTTTAATTTCTCCTCAAACACTTCATGTCCTAATTCAAGGTAGATATTATATAGTTCTAAAATTGTTTGGTTGTTTTCCATTTTATATTTTTTTTTTGTGTTTTAGGTTTATATGTTAGTATGCAATGCAAAAAAGAATAAAAGCTTAGCACAACGCTCCCCGGCAACGGCGCCAGAAAAGTGCTTGATGACTCCCAAGTGCAGGAGATCAATTGTAGTACATTTCGATAAGTATTTAAGTGTCGAACCCACGAGGAGCTAAAGGTAAGCTATCTATTCTCTAAACCCCTATAACCCTCTTATATGGCTGTTTATGCAAAGAAATAAGTTTGACTAAAAGGAACTAACTAATTAAAAGCAAGTGACGTGGAGTGTGGTTTGTCTAGTAACTAGTGAAGCAAGTTTAAAATGCAAGTAATCCTATAGCAAGTTTCTAAAGCAAGTTTCACAAGTAGAAAGTAGCAAATATCTCAAGTATCTCAAGGGATCAAGTGTTCTACCAATAGGTGTTTCGTTCGTGTGGTTGTCACAATTAGTGAAGCACATGTTTTAGTCTTAGTTGTTTCTTCTAGGAAGGAGCCATGAATAGGTATAGTCAAGTAAATGATCTACAACCCCTTATGATGGATCATGTGGCCAAGTAAATGACTGCACAAGATTGATTAAGACATAAAGTTCCACCATAGCCTTACGTTCTAAGGTCCCCTATATATATCCCCCAATAACTTAACTTTGTGGCTCGGTCTCAGGTTACTGTCACTCCCAAGTCACCACCACTCCATTATGCTACCGGTGATCACCTTACATGCATTCCCCAACATATGCGTGCACTCATATATTGTACATAAATACAATCATAGAAGATAACAAACTTGTATGCAACCAATCAACGAACTATTTCACCATTACCAAGAATAATTCACTACTCAAACATAGACGGGGAGACACAATACATCTAGGGAATATAGTATTGCATCATACATCGTGTTTGCCAAGAGATTACAGTGGAGAGATGGAGCTGATCTTGCTGTAGATGTTGATGATGAACACGCCGGAGGGGGGTGGAGCCCTCCGGGGGTGATCCCGGCGGCGTTTCCCCCCTCCGATCTTCTCCGGCGGCAGCCTTCTGTCTCTCTGTTTCGTGGTTTCGTCTCTCGACGCCGCCCCTTTCTCGAAAAGGCTAGGGGACCCTTTATATAGTCGTTTTTAGGTCACGAGACACTCGGGAGAAAAAAGATCGACGGCATCGGAGCCTCGGGGGCAAAAAGGGGCCCCACACGCGGCCAAGGAATCGGGCCGCGTGGAGGGTCCTCTTTTCCACCTAGTTGGCCTTTTGGCCCTCTAATTTGGCCCATGGTCTTCGTCTTGAAATTCTGAACCGTGCTCTTTGGCCTTGCCCTTTTTGGAGTCCCGAAGCTCCCGGAAAGTCTGAAACACTAAAAAGTACGTTTTCTAGAAAAACAGGGTTAGAACCAAAAGAAGGGGGATTGTTCATAAAATCCCCCAAATCATTATAAAACATGAATATAAGTTGCTAATATGTAGGAAAAACAAGTAATAACATGCAAAGTTCATGTATGCATTTTACATGCATCAGATGCTTATACGTGAAAAAACATGTATTCTTACCCATGTTTTAACCTCATATTTTTCATCGAAATGGAAAGACATTAACTCTATACCGCCTCTAATCACTGATTTTCAATTTGTTGTGCCAATTTATTGGAAAAATATATTATTGCAAAAATGGGCGCATTTATGATAAAATCAAATCATATATGGGAACAAGCACATGATTTTGAGTTCCCTAAGTTAACTAGGCGTCAAACATAATCACTAGGAGACTTAACAAGAATGGTGAGGTCTCCTGCGAAAGTACCATTTGTCACTGGCTCTGTTAGATCAAATAGATAATCTTTTTCCAAAGGGTACGCCAAATTCACATTAGAAGACCCAAACACTCTTACTTGGTTGATCACTGTATATGAAGGAGAGAGTATTACCTCTAGCTGATATCCGCCATCCATCCATTTATCCACGAAGGGTTGCCTCTGTCACAGTTCCATCTACATCTCGATCTCTCTCGTAGCATCTCCATAACCACATTAGACTTGTAATATTGATCTCTCTGCTATTGAAAACATTGAGACTATCAATCATTCATATTCATGTTTTGTTTATGTAATGGTTATATTGTTGATATGGTTGTGATGTGTCTCTAATCAAGTTGTGCTACGAGCAGAGTCCTAGCCTTGCAGAATTTTTGCACTTTTCATCATGGGACATTGGTTTAACTGATTATATATGTTACATATTTATGTCCTCTTATCTTTAACTAGCTCATAAAATGGGCCAACTATCTAGGTCCTCAAAGAGTGATCAAGGTAGAGAGTTGAGCAGAGAAAAATGTAAAACTCTACGTGAAACCTGGTGAGAGGAATGGGAGTACAATAGCTGAAAGCAATTCTTTAGTGAACAACATTTATGTCACATAACTTGATGCTTTGGTATGTTTGATACATATGTGTTCTATACCTCTTACACTGATGTAAGCAGTAAATCCATGTTGGGATATATATATATGGCTATACATTAAGGGTGTGTTTTTTTAACAATTTTGTTCTCCATGATAGGTTATATACTATTGTACTCATTGACATACTCGATCCTTGCTTTAGCAACATGAGCAAAGGGGTTATATATGGTAGTGTGTTCATAGGTGGAGTGGGTGGCCAAGTAAGACTTCACTCATAATAAATGACAATATAGTCTACGGAGGGTCTATTCTCTAATTCCTTAGATATTTCCTTCTTATTTTTGGGAGTTTGTTGGTAGCTTGCTTAAGCTGCTTGTGCGTCTCATTTATATAGATGTTTGGATGTACTATATGACTTTATATCACCCTGAGAGGCATTTAAGTAAATTTCCATGGATCTTGGTTCCATGGTGGAGTGAAGCGTTCAATAGCTTAATTTGTGGCAGGTAATGTTTTCTAAGCATCGCTCAGTAATCCCCTTTAGTCGCCACTTAAATATATAAAATATAATCATACTAATCGAGTTAACCTCTGCAAATCTTTTTGTCACATTAATAGATATCCAGCTACATTTGAAAGGTTTCTACTGGACTCTATTGTGCTTTCAAATTAGACTCAATAACCTTAGATCAAATCTTACATTTTTTAGTTATCAACATAGAAGCATTAGTAGAAGGTTTTTACAAACTATTCCCAACCTACATCAGTACATAAAGGCATATTAATGATCGCATGGCTATGCACATGTATTTTAACCTCATGATATTGAAGTATTTTGTTACATTTTGTTCTCTGTTTTGAGCATGTGATGGTCAATTGGCTCCTTGACCCCATCTAGGCATCCACCTTCTTAACATGTAGTACTTGCACCTACGTCATTAACTTATAGTACTATCTCGGCCAGTCCAGCCTATATATTACATATCTTTCTTTCATAGATGCTCAAGGTACTTGTTCTCTTTATATAGTCTGAAGTACATACTATAAAATATTATTTATTCTAAACATATAGATGTTATCCATCGATAAATACTAACAAAAAAGGGAGATGATGACTTACAATAGAATGAATGATTACACATGGGGTTGGTATCAAGAAAGCGGTCACAAGTTTTGAGAATAGACAATATCAGGAAAAAATATTTTATCCAGCATGTCATGCCATTAAGCAACTAATTTCGAAACAGACTAGCCATGTGCTTCATATCCGCCAGAATTCTTCCATTATGAACAAGGTCAAATTTGGAAGGTACAAATTATTGGCACATGGTTGGGATACACTCTTATGTCTGAAGTGGTAGGGCGTGACAACAAAGCAAGGCATAGAAAGTTTGTGAGCATATACTGTAGCACATGCGAACACAACGATTTGTGTCAAGTGGCTCACTTTTATGGTCCAGATACATGAGGAAGCAGAACATGTTTATCTTGGAAGACTGGGCCAGGGCCGAGATGGCCCACAAGACCCTCCATCTATTTATACCGGTGTCAATCCAAAGGAGAGGCGAAGAAGCGCCAGTGATGTTGTTATCTTACATTTTTGGAGTACTACCTTGTGGAGTCCTTCTTTGGTGCCACGTCGTAGTCCTACCTGTTGAAAATTGGTTTGTTGAGTTTTCTTTTCATAGCCCAAAATTATAAACGAAAATAATACACAAGTATATGCACACAAAAATAGAAAAGGTTCAAATATTGATAGTACATAGGGTAACCGAACTTGGATGTAGAGGTGCATGCAATATGTTTTTAGATCAAGTAGAAATATGTAAGATTGCCGATTGTTTTACTTCCTTCTACCGGTGGAGCAGAGGAAACATATGGAATGTGGATGCAATCGTACAATCGAGTCAATATATCGATTCTGGATGCAATCATGGAGGTTATCTTCAAACAGGTGGTTAGCTGCATTTTAGAACAAATGCATAGAGCCTTTTGTATTTCTATTTTGGATGGCTGGTTCATATTGACACATAGTGTGATACATGAGTTGTAAACTGATAGTCTAAATAACTTTTGAATAAAATATGATTGTGTGCGTCGTTTCGATGCCGAAGCTAGGGCTATGTTATCCTTTTCAGAAAATCTAAGTTTTTCCATAAAAACACCATGCACCATTCTACTATAAACTTTGTGCGGCATAGGATGAAAATATATATTGTTTCAAAGAAAAATTATGTGCCACGTACCCAAAGAAAAATAACTGATAATTGATCTGTTTTTTGGAACAAAGTGTACCCTTCCATGCCACTTAAATATGTAAACTATTATGAAAATAATCTCAATTTCCTTTGCGCCTCTCTTTTTCGCATTAATACGTCTCTAACTACAATTGAAAGGTTAATATTATAAACTATGTCGTGCTTTGAGCATGCGCCCAACTGTCTTAATTAAAGAAAACCCTGCATTTTTGAATTATCATGGCAGAAGCGTTAATAAAAGGTTGTAACAAACTATTCCTATGTATTTTGACCCACATCACTCTGAAAACGCATATTAATTACCATGTGGCTCTGTTAATCTATTTTACTCGTTCTATTAACACTGGCAAACCCAAGAAGGACAGATTTGGCAAATCCTTTGTAAATTTGAACCTTTTCTATTGAATTTTTTCAATTTATATTAGAATTGCCCCCAGTCAAATTGTCTGCCCCCACTGAAAATAATCTTTGGGTCCGTCCCTAGCTATTAAAGTATTTTCTTGCATTTACTCTCAGTATTAAGTATGTGATGGTCGAGAGGCTCACTCCCCCATCTAGGCACCCACCTCCCAAATCTATAATAATGTATCGATCAATCTAGATTATATGTAATATCTTTCATTCATGCGTGCTCAAGCTACTTATTCTCCTTATAAATATAGTATGAAGTACATGCTTTACACTACTACCTATTGAAATAAGGTATACATATTTTTCATCGACCAATACTAACAAAAATGAGAGATGATGAGTTACGACGGCAGGAATGATTACCCATGTGCCTGGTATCAAGCAAGCGGTGACGAGGTTTGAGAATGAAGGACATCAGGAATAATTATTTTAGTCGTACTTGTCAAGCTGGTAACCTGACCTGCTACGTGCTTCATGTCCACCACATACATCTGAATATGCAGGAGGATACATTTTTCAGTGAACATGCAAGATTTGCATGTCTTGTTTTGCATGTCATGTCATTAAGTTAGAAGTGTTTTATAGCGAGTTCCTTACATTGAAACCATCATATACATCTACACCTACTCCTCATGTCGCTCCGTTGGATCTTAGTTATCCTCCAAACATGGCTGATCAAGCGCATTATAACATATTATGTCTCATGTTTTCTTTTAAAATCCCGGTTATTCCATTTTCGGCATAATAATTTACACCCTCATATGCGAAGGGTAACAACTCATGCTGCTTATTCTTGGGTTGACAACCCGATAGGCTGCACCACTATGCTCTGAAGTTATTGTTCAGCTACGACACGACATGCTAATCTAGCGTATCCAAGTACATAGAACCAAATGGACCTTGTGGTCAGGCACATAACCAAAGGAGCATACATTTTGAACAACCGAGTTAAACTTTTCTTCTATCCACTCGTATGTTTGTATCATGCCAAAGGACATATGACGAAGTATCATGCAGGAGTTGCTTTTTTGTACAACTGCCTTGTCGAGTTCCACTTCGGTGGCTGGACATAGAACTGCATTATGGAGTCCCTCTTTGATGCCTCAACTGGATCGTCAATGTTCTATTCCTGGCCCAAAATTGTAAATTGACAACATAACACAAGTATATACACAAAATAAAATAGAAAAAGGTTTGAAGTTTGTATTAGATAGAGTATGCAATATGTTTTTAGATTGAGTGAGAAATATCTAAAAAATATTGTAATACACAATTTAAAAAGGGCTGTGTGAGCTAAGAGGAAATCATACACGATTTAAAATAAAATTTGTATGGGATCCTTTTTGCATTGGTTTTTCCATAAAGAATTGTATGATTTTGGAGGCAATCACTCACAGTTTCTATCATGCAGATAATCATACGTAGTTCTACGGCACGATCTATCATCTTTACTATGACATTTACTAGAATAGTGTATCACATGATCGAAGTGTTACAAGAAGATAACACAGTGACTCTTGAATGATTCATTAGAGAGTAGTTAATAATATCCCTTAACTACTTTAAAATGATAGAAGACATTCATTTATGCTAGGGAGGAAGAGCTTGTTGTAGGGGATCACACCAACTCTAGGTTCCAAATTATCCAATACAACCTTCAACCTCAATCACGCATGTGCTTAATTACTGTAAATTGTGGAACTACAAGCTAGAAAAAAATCGAAGCGAGGCAAGGTAGTATACTCTATGAAAAAAATCTGCGTATATTGCGGATTCTGAAATGTCAAAGTAGTTTGGACCAAAAAAGTATTAACGATAATTGTGTATTCCCTAGCGGTCTGAATCTGATGGACCTCTATTGTGACAATAATATGGCCATAGAATTACCAAAAGAATTGATGTCTTACTGGAAATACAAACATTTACTCAAACGATTTCACCTAATTCGAGAGATCAACGATCAAGGTTATCTAATGATATGCAAAGCAAATACAAATCTGAATGTTTCGGTTACATTGATGACACCTCTTTCCCGGCGTAATCATGGGTCGTATAAAAAACAATACACATTAGATGGCTTGATTATTCCCTAGATGTAATAGTTTAATATTTATATTCTAAATACGTTGTGAATTAATTGAAGGATAGGTGATTCACTGGTGAAACCTATTCCACATGTTTTTTATTATTATTCCGAATGGATCCCTAATCAGAATATGCATGATTCAAATACACACACACACACTATCACATCCATCTGTTGATGACCGCAATTCCTGGTAACGCATATAGAAAATACAAACTAATAGTGTGGATCTCGGTTTAGTTAACTAGCATTTGAGAGACCCACCTATGAGATACCAAGGGATATGTTGTCATCTTTTGTAATGGGTATTTCTTATTATGTTATTTTATGAACACACCCTTAGACTTGAATCATAGTACTACCTTGTTTATTATACTTAGGGTCGCCAAACTTTACTCTGTAACTAAGTAATTATAAAACGCGGCTTTCAGGATTATTCGAAAGCAAGCCATAACTATTAAACTTATCAAGATGGTATTTAGCCCTCTAGCGAGGGATGAATATTACTTTGGACCCTTCAAGTGTTTGATTTTTGGAAATGCATGGCCATGCTTATCAATACATCGCTAATCATATTGACGGGATTCTGGTACACGATGAGGTTGAGGCGGTGAGCTAGAAATAATGATGACAAACTTTCCTTGATATCGACACATCGTAAGGAAAATGTATAGAATAGAGCATGTAAAAATTTGGTCCAGTAAGATCTTCATGTATGTACGGGAATCCATATGACTAGCTTGAGTCTTTTAATGACAACTGATCAACAAGTAGTTCTCAGACATACCACAAATTTTTGAACATATAGGATCAAATACTTATCCGAGTGGCAATTTAAATTAAAAACAGAGCCAAAGGAAACAAAAAAAAACTAGGAGTTCTAGAGTCACCCATAATGGTCCTAAAGGGTAGGCTTCCCCTTATGAAAAGAGTTGTGAGTGTCTATTCACAATGATTCTTATATGCCTAACTACTTCCCATAACTCACTAATTGTTGTTGACCGGGGCTGCTAGCACCGCCTTTCTTGTGCTACACGATTCTCCTTCTCGTACCTATTGATACCTTGGAGGCAGGACCGCCGGTTTCATGCTTAGATTAGACATAGCATTCATACCCACATGTCTGTATGGGGTCGTTTGTAGAATTCTCAATATGCATAGTGTCGAACCCACAAGGAGCAAAATATATTAGTTAACAAGGATGACAATGACCAACATTAAAAATATGCATTTTTGTGGTTTTTGAGTTTATAGTTGTAGGGCAGTAAATTTCTAGTAAATGTAAATACCTAGTAATGTAAGTCGCTCTTTGCAAAGAAAGTCCAATTCTCAATACGGCAAGAATACAAGCTCGTGGCAGTTTTTATGAGGAACAAGCTTCTCCGGAGGGTAGAATGGATTTATTTGGCACTTATATTCTTACTAGACGAAGCAGACCCTAGGTGCAGACAGAACAGCACGTGCACCCCTTATGATTTTCACATAAAGTTATAGATTAATTCTGGATAGATCGATATATGTTTGACGTAATGGCTACATGAATACTATAGAAAACTTTACTTGTCATAATTGATTATCATGCCATTATTTGTCAATTTTCCAGATTTTATTTATTCACCCAACATGTTTGTTTGTTATCTTTTGGCGAGACAACACTACTAAAACTATGTCCCCCCCCCCCTCCCGTCGTACATTATTTCACATTTCTTACAACTTTATTTACTTGATTTTCATCATCAATTCCTCGATGTTTGCAGCAAGATGGAAAGATTGACAACCTTTCGGAAGAGTTTAGGACAGAGGAACTGTTTCATGTGTGTAGTTCCACACTTATTAAAGCGCTAGTTGACGAGTACCTTTATGAAGACTGTGAAGTCATGCTGGTTGAATAAATCATGGTTTCATCACTGAGGGAATTCCAACTGCTATATTAAATCATACCATCCTCTTGGGGTATCCCATCGGGTGGAGTCATCTTTTGTGCAGGTTTCCGCTTTAAGCAATGCAATATCGATCACCGCATCAAGTATATTTTATTTGGTTAGAAATTCTTTCTCTTGTATTGGGAAATAATATGAAATAGAAATCTCAAAAAGTTAACAGTTCTTACTTCTTAATTGGACGTCTCGGTTATCTACCACACTCTCGGTCTAGATATGCATAATCAGGTAGGACTTTAAAAATAAAACATGCTCTATGTGTGGATAAAGATGAATATAAGTAAGACCGATGCACAAGAACTATATCTTATGTAATTTCATATAGAGGAAAGCATGTCCTTCCTATTTTACAAAAGTATACCTTAGGAATACTATGTATTAAAGAAAGTGCCAGATGGAAACTACATTGCCATAAAGGCTAGATTTCTTTCAAAGGGTGGAAGCTCCCTCAATCCCATACCGATCGTAATCCCCGTCAAGCAACCACGGCTACAAAGGAAACGAAAAACCGAAGGCTTCCCCCTTGAGGATCCATGTTGATTGCCACATATCCTGATAAGACATGATCTTCCTCTTTACTATGGGTGCAAAGATAATTTTCACCGTCGAAGATGATGTGAATGATATGCCATCATAAACACAAGAAGCCCAGTAAATTACAGTCCATTGGCCCGCTGATAACGTGTTGTTCTAGTCATGAAATTCCACCAATACATAAGGTTGGGATCAACATCCATCACAGAGTCCCCTAGCATCTGAACGCCTAATGATAGATGTCGCGCGACAAGATGCATCCGATCAGAATGTGTTGAATGGTTTGAGATTCTTTGTCACAGAATGGGCAACTCAGAGGCGGTCCACACCTTAGAAATGAAAACTATATGGTTGACATGAGTGGCGTATCACACCATTAGCCATGGTAGTCTTAGCAAAGAAGGCATTGTATCTACATCGAGCCGGATATCTCACATCCTGCATCCATCTCCAAACAAACTTATCTTCCACCTCCTAGTTGAATTGAACTTACAACATACACTTCTAGATAGAGAAGAACTTATAAATCACAATCGCCTTTAGGTTAAACCAACCATCCAGCAACCAAGCATTGCCAAAACCCTCCTTGATAAATTGAGTGTTCACGCATTGTTTCACCATGAAGCCTGTGAGATTGGGCTCAACTTCTACGACCCTTTGACCCATCATCCAACAATAACAACAAAACATGATTGCTTCACCGTTTAGGTTGTTGTCACGTAGAAGATCACTTATGTGTGCTTTTGCATCTTGATGTACTAAGCAGTCGTTGAGGTTGCTGGAGCCACCACCACCTACGCTCCATGGATATATAGTCTGGAGCTCGTGTTCGTGTCTGATACCTTATCCGATACCGATTCCTCTTTCATGCGTACTGGTAAATAAACCATTTAAAACAATAATTCTGAACTATTTTCTCTAAATCTGATACGGCCCAGCCTAGGTAAGTCACGACACCCTAGTTCCACTCCTCTCGCGTTTTCAATCCTCCTGGAGAGTCCCCCACCACTTTCTTGGCCGCCTCCCTCTCCGGGATACCTCTTGAGTGGTCGTCGTTGACCCAGACACCCGTGATCTCCTACTGTCGAGGTATCGACCACTGCAGCATGTCGGTAGCTCCCCGTCTCCCCCTAGTCTGTAAGATTGCTATCTAATGGCACAACAACCATCTACATACACTGGTAGAAAAATGGCCTTCGGTATGCCAGCATCAGTCCCCAAGCGTCGCGCCCCGTGACTAATGAGTCTTTATTCCCGGGTCGCCAGGAGACCCGCGACAGAAGGTCAGACGTCGCGGTTTGGGAAACGCGTTGCCGCGCGTGGAGGGAATTAATTCCGGTTGACCTCGCCGCCCGGGACTATTGGTCCTTTATTCCCCGTTCCCGTGGCCAACCGGGACCATTGGCTCTTTATTCCCCGTGCCCGTGGCCAACCGGGACTAAACATCGGCTTCTCGCCTTCCCGCGGCGGTTTTTATTTCGCGAAGAGGCAGAGGGCGCCATTTCCACTGCTCGCTCTCTTCTTCCTCTGTTCTTCCTCGTTCTTCCTCTGTTCTTCCTCTCTCGCCATTTCAAGCACACGCACGCAAAATGGCTGAATGGACGGAATACGATGGGAAGACACCATGCGGCAAGGATTTGGACGTGCTCTTCAGCAACAGTTGCGCGCGGCTGCCTGAAGCTCTAGGTCGTTTGGCCGATCTGTATTGGGCAGCTCCCGAAGAACACCGGTTCTTTGGGCTCGATCTGGAGTACACGGCGAATCAGCAGGATGTTGCCGTCATCCAGATTTCGTTCAAGGAGACGGTGTTGGTCTTCCAATGGTCAAGGTACGTAGAAGCTAGCACACGTCCACGTACAAATCTTGCATGCATGCATTTCGGGTTTTTTGGTTGCATGTGAAGATCATATGTGCTGCAACTAATCTAACACATAGCCTATTTTTGTTGTTACAGTAGCTCAAGGCATTGCCCGGACCTTGTTGATTTTCTTGTCTACAATGGGTTCGACTTTTGCAGCGTTGACATCACGCAAGACCGCGTGAAGTTGGCGCGCATCGGTGTTGTGATACCTGAAGATCACTATATTGATCTTCAGAATCTTATCCAGTTCACCGGGCCAAAGACCGGGATGGCTGTCATGGCAAGCTACTTAATCGACCCCTGCTATCACCGGATGAAGACTGATTTCCCCCGGCAGAATCACAACTATTGGGAGGAGACCCCATTGCGCATGACGAACCTCAAGTATGCGGCCGTAGATGCATATGTGGCGTACGAGTTGTTCCGCATCTACTCGGCGGGGCCATAGATGATGTATGCGTTCGATATTGCGCATGTAATGGTTATCTATAATTAGTAGTATATATATGTAATGGATAACTTTTGTGATCGACTCTATATATATATGTTAATTATGAAATGTGATCGACTCTATGTTTGTGTTATGTGTGATCGACTCTATGCATGTAATTAATATTGTTTGTATTATTGTTCTTTATTTTTTATATATTTTTTCATTTTAAGATTTTAAAATGAATTAGTATTATTTTTCTTCATTTTTTGATATATTATTTGTATTTTTAAGATTTTAAAATGAATTTGTATTATTGTTCTTAATTTTTGATATACTATTTGTATTTTAAGATTTTAAAATTAATTAGTATTATTGTTCTTCATTTTTGATATATTATTTGTAATTTTAAGATTTTAAAATGAATTAGTTCTATTTTTCTCAATTTTTGGATATATTATTTGTATTTTTAGAAATAATACAAATTAAAAGTTAATGTTTATTTATTTATTCAAAATTATTAATTACATCATTACTTTTGTTTATTAAAAGATTTATTTGCAATTCAAACAATTAAGAAATGTGGCTTCGACTAACATGTTAATAAGATTGATATGATACTACTATCACATACATGCGTGAGAAACACTTGGATTCGGGACGGGATGGAACTCGGAAGTTAAGCGTGCTAGTGCTAGAGTAGTGGGAGGATGGGTGACCGAGCGGGAAGTATGACCATGAGTAAGTAATTTGACTAGGGATAATCTTAGTTAGACACTAAGGAAAGCAAATAATACAAATTGTGAAAAAAAGAAGGGAGTGAAAAAAAAGGGAGAGGGAGTGAAAAAAAAGGGAGTGAAAAAAGGTGAGAAAAATAATTAGAAACCAAATGAATTAAAAAAATTACGAAATAAATCTAGTCCCGGTTCATGTGGCCAACCGGGACTAAATGTCCTCCGACCCCAGGCTCCGCCACCCGCCCACGTGGACGGGCCTTTAGTTCCGGTCCGTAAGTAGCGGGACTATAGGGGGGGGCCTTTAGTCGCGCGTAGCTAGTCCCGGTTGCCTGGACGGGATTAATGGGCCTGGCGAACCGGGACTGTAGGCCTGTTTTCTACCAGTGATATTCTATTGTTCCATTATAAAATCGTGTTACTGTATTAGAGAAATCAACAGGTGGAGGTAACACCAAATGGAAATGCAATTTATGTGACCATGTTCACACCTCTATTGCAAGTGGTTCATCTTCCACGAACAACCACCGGAAGAAGAGAGGATAGCCTTGTACGAAAATTCAGAAATATTGGGAAAATTATTTGTTGGTATGTACTTCGATGTTCCCCCTCCCCCAATTTGGTGTAAGGGCATGATTGATATTTTACATTCAAAATTATTATTTTTGTTCTAATACAGTGTACCTTTCATGCCCGTATACGGAAGTATTATTTATATACGTTTACCCGCATTATAAAACTTCTGCATACCACTCCTAATCACGTGCGAGACAACGACGTGCCCACGACAACGAATGAATTTTATACGATTATTTATATGCAAAATACGTAATTAGAATAACCCTGAAGGGTTAATACAGGGCAGCGTTCGACTTAATATGACTTCATTGTTCACAGCCGTCCATGTTAACGGAAAGATACGGAGCAATCTGAGACATCCTTGTACCAACGTTTTGGTTTAGAGAGGGACACCGGAGGAGAAGAGTTATTTGTTTCTCTAGGGTACAACTAAATTTATTTGTTGATTGCTTTTTAAAAACGTATTCTTATATTGGTGCATTTTAAAATGTTGTACTTATGTATCGGTATCGGACAAATATCGATACGCGTATCAGAACCGGTGCTGAGTAGCTGCAACAAAGAGCTAAGTTCCACACCTTGAGTTTAAGCACCCTGAAAATACTTTGTAGCTAGCACATCAATCATCTTTGGCGGGATGTCAAAAGACAACATTACATGCAGCGGTATTGCCACAAGCATGCTTTAAATAAGAATTGTTCAACCCCCACGGTGTTTAGAAGCTGTGACATCAAAGGTTTCAACCTATTAGCCGCCCGAATCAACCGTCCGTGTAGCTGTGTCGGCATTAGTTTCCTATGTCTGAGCGGGAGACCGAGATACATGCAAGGTTGGGGCATGATTTCACACACTAGGCCGTTGCGCACAAGCCCTCTGAGCTCATCGATCGCCACACTTGATCAGGTTGGCCGCACACTTAGTCAAAGTTCATGCGCATACATTAGGGTCTTTCATGCCTTTCAACCCAACTGACTTAGAAAATGTCATTTTTAAGATAATATGCACTAATATGTCTTGTAGAACAACAAACACAAGCGATAAAGAAGATTCAAACTTTGGAAAAGCTAATTTTCAGTTTTTCAAGATTGCTAAAAATGAACCTTTTAAACCAAGTAAAATAAATATGCCGCAATTTGTTGCAGTTTGTTGCAAATCTGGAGAGATTGATGGTCTACAATGATCGTGAGATGCAGCACGGTTTCCAACAAACACCGAAGCTCTGACGACCGGAGATGTCCTCATCGTAAAGCAGCGGACCCACTAGTGGAAACAAGGCCAAATGATTTGACCTTTAGTACCTGTTCACTTAAAAACCGGTACAAATGGGTGTGTAGTACCGGTTCGAACGGGGAGGGCGCTGGGGATTGCTAATACCGGTTTGAACCACACCGTTGGTACCGGTTGGTGGCTATAACCGGTACCAATGAGGTGTGACAACCGTTCGCCTAGTGCGGGCACCTTTGGTATCGGTTGGTGGCAAACACCGGTACCAAAGGGGTGTGGAAGGGGTACTGGTGACCTTTCGCCTGGCGCTTGGCACCTTTGGTACCGGTTGGTGCACATGCCAATTCTCTATTTTCTCTGTTTAGGTACGGTTGCCTCTCCTCCTCTCTTCTCCCTCTCTTGCTTCTTCCTCTAATCCACCATGGAACCAATCAATCGCATTGAGGATATTCGCGCGCATGGCACCACTGGTAGAAAATAGGCCTATAGTCCCGGTTCGCTAGGGCCAAAAGGCCCGGCCGCGCAACCGGGACTAGCTATGCGCGACTAAAGACCCCCCTATAGTCCCGCCGCTTACGGACCGGGACTCAAGGCCCGTCCACGTGGGCGCCAGGAGTCCGTCGCGGCGGAGGACCTTTAGTCCCGGTTCTTGTGGCTAACCGGGACTGATAACCTGCGCAGGTTTAGGGTTTTAGGCCCCCTAAACCTGGTTTCTTTTTAATTTGTTTTGTTTTATTTATTTTATATTTTATTTTGTGTTTTATTTTAATTTTGATGAAGTTTCAGTACACATATATTTACGCTACTATATACATGCATATATATATATGAAATTTCAAACAAGGAGAATTCAATAGGAATATATAATATATATTCAATATCGGGTGACCATATACAACCTCGAACAAGTTTCCATATTACACAATTAAGATGGATGACCATACACAAATTCGAACAAGTTTCAAAGTACTCGGGGCTGCAGATGCGTATAATAGTCATCGTCGGTGGACGTATGGTGTGCTCCTTTGGAATCGATGACATGCCTAAGGAAAAATCCTGCTATTTCCTCTTGAATTGGTCGGAAGCGAGCTGCTGGAGTAAGCGCCCTCCGCAATTAATTGAGACCTAGCCGCGTAGTCTCGTCCTTCTTCCTCTCAGAGATTTCTTTCCGTATGTTCTCACAGACATAGTATCCACATAGACCGGTCCACGGTGGCTGCTTATCCACACCTTTGACCATATTTTTAAATTGTAGCTGATGTTTGAATCCACCGACATGTTCACGTGAGAACCGTCTCCAAACTCTACATTGCAAATAAAATTAAATGAACAAGTGAGTTATTAGCTACTGCATATTAGGAAATGAACAAAAGAGACCGATCGATATAGAGCGGAAATGATTGAAAATAATTACCTTTGCATCATTCTTCTCATGTCGACCCAAAGTTGTGTATCTGAATTCATAGAGTCAATGATAAAAACTGTGGAGGTGTCAAGTTCAATTTTTAGCAGAATCCAGTGGAACCTGCGGACACGTTACATGCACAGTCATGCATAACTTATCGATTAGACATACCATGCATGGAGTAAACAAAAGAGAATGGAAACATGAGAGAAACACTCACCCAAAATGGTAAGGAAATAGAATATAACTTTTGAATTCATGCTTTCTAAGAAAATTGTACAAGTCTTTCTCCACGTCTTTGGGGTGACGTTATAACATAGTTCCATTAATGATTTGTGGGTCAATGAACCCAACATCATGGATGAGTCTTATTTTGCATTCCCAAATCTTCAATCTGCATAATAGCGTACGCAACAATATAGTTAGGACAATATATATATATATATATATATATATATATATATATATATATATATATATATATATATATATATATATATATATCATCTCAACTTGTACAGTGTACTTTTTGGTGTGATGGTCCTCTGTAACATCCACATACATAAATTCTTTGTCGGTCCATGATATGAATTGTTTGTACCAACGTAGCAGACTTTGCATTAGTGGTGGTAGATCCTTTTCCTTCGTAGACTCGACGAGAGGCCCTTTCTTCTCATATTGTAATGCTACCTCAGCCATTGGCGCATCGTCCAGGCCTAAAAAGAGACGAAGAGACATACCGGCCTCGGACGCATTTTCCATGGCAGTAGCTACAGTCAATCCCATTGCTGCCACAGCTCTTATGACCTCGGGGTCCTGTTCCGGACCGGCTTTCACTATGAGTGGGGGGATCGATTGTTTACTCTGCATCCCGAGCTGGTCAACTTGTTTCCCGCTTTTTTTTTCTTTTTGCTTTCTCCTCCTTCAATATTTTTGCTTGCTTACGAAGTTCAATATCATAGTCTTTAGGTAAATTCTTCTCGGCTTGGGACGGTGTCGACAAAAAACCCGTAGCCCACTTGTCTACAATCGGAGGGAATACTTCCTTGGGCTCAGGCTTCTTTAGCGCCTTCTGACGGGCCTTCCATTTCTCAACGTCAGCCTTCACGGCCAATTTTGTTTCAGCATCACTAAGTTCCCAAGGCCTTGTGGGGATAGGCTTCAGTGATGGCTCCGGTACCCGTGTGGTCTTAGGTACATAAGGCTCCGGGTTTATAGTCCAAGAGCTCGAGCTGGTTCCCTTGCTGTCCGTCTGCTTCTGTTTCTTCGCTGGAGGAGGAATGGGGGGCGACGTCTGCTTATCCTCCGGAGGAGGAATGGGGGGCGATGACTGCTATCCTCCGGAGGAGGAATGGGGGGCGATGACTGCTTATCCTCCGGAGGAGGAATGGGGGGCGACGGCTGCTTAACCGCCGGAGGAGGAATGGGGGCGACGGCTGCTTACCCGCCGGAGATTGTGGATCAGGGGACGGCGTCGAATGGCGTGAAGGAGGCGTAGGTGAACCAGCACCAGCACCACCACCACCACCAGCACCTGCACCATCGGAGGGGGGTGGACTTGTTAGCCTTGGCGTCTCGCCTGGAAACACTATGTACTTTTTTCCATAGAATGAACTGGCGCTTGACATCTCCAAGTCTTCTCTCGCCTTCGGGTGTAGCTATGTCAATCTCCAGGTCCTCAAACCCTTGGACTATGTCTTCCACCGTGACACGAGCATAGCCATATGGAATGGGGTTGTTGTGATGGAGTGCTCCAGGTGTATAGGGTAAAGCACTGCCTGTAGCTACCTTCATGGAAATGTTCCCGACGGGATAATGTAGATCACATTCTTTCATCTCCTTTACATCATCCACGGGGTAGTGAGGCTCCGGTGCACGACTCTCGGTCATCGGTGCATTAGCACCTACAGGCGGGGCCTCCGTGGAAGCCACGCTGCTTCTCCGCTGATCCGCTGCATGTTCTTCATGCGGCCCTGCAGCCGCCGCTGTTTCTTTCTCAACTATTCCCGCCACGGTATGCTTCAACTCACTAACTTCCGTTGCAAGCTTCGACAGAAGATCTGCAGCTTCGACAGCAGCCCGGTCCATATTTCTCTTACGGCTTCTGTAACAGTACGGGTCACCCTCCTGGGAAAACCCTACTTTTCACGGCAATCTGCCTTTGCCTCGTATATGTCCTCCTGTTCAGGATTCCCGAGGGCATGGGTCAGTTGGTTTCTCTCTCTCTGTTGAACCTGATCCAGCCCTTTTGAGCTTTGGTCATTGCGTCAACAAGGTCTTTTGTGGGAGCAAACGTTTTCTGCCGATGAACACACGCCCCTGTCTCCGGGTCTAGCGATCCCCCATGCCCGTACCACCATATTTTGCCTCTTTTGTCCCATCCCTCTGTACCTAGAGGGATTCCTCTTGCCCTCAGGCCGTCCTCCATCGCCTGCCACTTAGGCGCCGAAACGCGGTATCCTCCTGGCCCCATAACATGATGGTACTGTTTCTTATCCGCATTAGCCTTATTTTTTTTTCGACATTTCCTTGAAATGCTCCGATTTCTTCTGCGTCACAAATTTTGTCCAATCATCTCTCAGTTTCTCATGTTGTCCAGTGAAAAGCAGAGTCTTGCCCTTGCTGACATATTCACGGAACAATTTTTTCTTAAAGTTCCGGAATGCTTCGGCCATCTTCTGAAGAGCGAACTCTTTGACTAGCCTCCTCCTCTGACGTCCACCCAGAACCTCCTCACCGAATTCATCTTTTTTGTGGTATTCCGGAGGTAGAATGAAATGTACCATAAGCTTTCTGAACATCTCCTTTTTCGTTCTCTTGTAGACATAACTGAAACCAAGACGTGCTTTCTTTGGCTCCTTCCATTCCTGGACGGTGATCGGGACAGTGTCTCTAACAATGACTCCGCATTGGTTGATAAACTTTGTGGTGTGTTGTAGGGGCTTGCGGTTACACCGACTGATTCGATGGTATATATTTCGGAATCTTTCATCGCCTTGGATTTGCCACGCATTGTCGTACTCGATCCGGCCGAGGGCTAAAATAAGAAAGAGAGTCGCGCGCGTTAGTGCATATGTATTCACATTTCAGTAAGTTTGTATCACGAGAGGCTCAATGTATATATATATATATATATATATATATATATATATATATATATATATATATATATATATACCTCGCCGGAGGTGGTTGTTCTTTGCAATTGGAGATCGTCGTTTGTCGACGGTTGACCTCCGTCATCAATGTCCATTCCTTCACCTCCTTGATCATCCACAATGTCTGTTCCTTCTTCACCTCCTTGATCATCGACAATGTCCGTTCCTTCATCTTCTTGATCCTCAAGGTTCAGATAAGAAGAGATTACATCATGTTCTCCGGCTATAATTTCATATATAAAACCTTCAGCCTCCTGTTCCGCCGTCAGGTCTCTATTGTCCGCCATATGTCACTCCTGCAGAGATGCATGTAGTAAAAATTAATTAAGTATATAGGAGACTTAGCAAATATTGTTGTAGAAGGAGGGAAAACAGATTGCTAGGGTTTTGGGTGGACGATGACCACCGGAGGGGGAAAACCATACTTTAGAGGTGTGTCCAAGATTAGTTGCTCAAATGACTTGGAGAACCCCATAGCTAGGTTGCATTTGCTTTCCTGGTCTTTTTGGTATATTACACTTAATATTCTGAATTTATTGAATTAAAACTTATTTTCATTATTTTAATGAATTTAATTCAAACTCCAAATATGGCCTCATTTTGAACTTTGTCAAACATGGATTAAAATGGTATAAACAGTTGGCTCATATTATTCTGAACATTTTGCACATTTTTTAATGATTTTTTGAGTTATAATTCTTAAAACATCGTTTTATTCTCTATTTTGTATAGCAGAGGGACTTAGTTGTAATTCTCAAAACAATCAGGGGGTATAAAATTTTGTTTCTTTTCTCCTTTCTTCTTCCTCTGCCAGAGACCGTGGCGCGCATGCAACACCTCCATGGCCACCGCTCTTGTGTGCCTCCTCGTAGAGGATAAGGGAGGCAAGCCGTCGTGCCCCTCTTCGCTTCTCATCTCCCTTCGCCGGTAACCGCCGTCGTCGGCTACCCCGTGAAGAAACGAGGGCGTGCACGGGAGAAGAAAGGGCGCTGTCGATCGAGCTGTGAAACTGGGCGCACGCGGCGGCGGGACCAACCGAATCGAGGGCGAAATCGGGCGCACGCGGCGGCGGGCACCTACCGGAGACGAGGGCGGCGCGGAGAAGACGACGGCGGCGCGCGCGGAGAAGACAAGCTCGATCTGTTCCTCGATGCGTTTGGTGTCAGGAAGAGGAGGGCGGCGCACGAGACTTTATATAGGGCAAGCCTTTAGTCCCGGTTGGTGTCACCAACCGGGACTAAAGGTTTTTTCGCGGCGGTTCCGTTCCCGCGCGGAAAGAGCCTTTAGTCGCGGTTGGTGTCACAAACCGGGACTAAAGGTTTTTTCGTGACACGAACCACGACTAAAGGTGTTTTTTCAAATACTTTTCTTTTTAAAATCTTAAAAATACAAATAATATATCAGAAAATTCAGAAAAATAAAACTAATTCTTTTTAAAATCTTAAAAATACAAATAATATATCAGAAAATTCAGAAAAATAAAACTAATTCTTTTTAAAATCTAAAAAATACAAACAATATATCAGAAAATTCAGAAAAATAAAACTAATTCTTTTTAAAATCTGAAAAATACAAATAATATATCAGAAAATTCAGAAAAATAAAACTAATTCTTTTTAAAATCTTAAAAATACAAATAATATATCAGAAAATTCAGAAAAAAATACCCCTTTAGTCCCTGCATGTTTTACCAACCGAGACGAAATGGTTATGGTTTTCTTCCATCCAATCAGAAAGATTCACACACATCTTGAATATATATATAGATAAAAAGGCAGTACATAATGGCTAGAGTGGATCTAAACCTAAACGGAGAGCATAGATGCATGATCTGATATCTGCTAGTCATACTCCTGCCTAGGCCTATAGTACATGTACTCGTAGTCGTCGTAGTCGCCGCCGTCGTCGTCGTCACTATCGTCTTACGGTGCTCTGCACTCCCTCGGAGGATCACGACTCCAGGACTGGGCCTGAGGGTACCGCAAGCGGGGGATATCGCCGGCCCTGATGTAGTCCATGACGCTCTGTAGAGTCCGTCCGGACCACCATAGCCGACGAACGGCCTCGTGAAAGTTCCCAGGAGGCAGGCCGTCCTCCTCATATCTGGCGAGCGCCCTCTCACGCCGATTGATGAAGAAGGCATCCCAAGTATGCTGGTTATCGGGATGCCACCTGGGATTCCTCCGCTGCTCCGGCGTGAGCTCGTGATAGTAGTGGTTCGTGATGGCCGCCCGACGCGCCACACCTTGAGGAAGAGGAGGGACCGGCACTCCTCCGGCGCTCAGCATCCAACCGGCGGGAACGTTGTAGCCGCACGGGCAGGGGTAGTTCGAGGCGGAAAGTGCCTCCGCCTGGATGAATGTTAGAGTGGGTACGGTAGAAGCCATGAGAGAGTGGTGAGTTTGTATGTGTTTATGCCAATGGTGTGGCAATGCATACATATATATAGCGAGAAGAAAACATCCCTTTAGTCCCGGTTGGGGACACCAACCGAGACTAAATGGGTTAGGGTTTCGTTTGGACAAATCAGATAGAATCACACGGATCGTGTGTTTCTTTAAAGCGCTTGTGAGTCGTTGGATCCGGGGTGTGTTTCTTTCGAGCTGTTGTGAGCCGTTCGATCAGGGCTACGGTGTGTTTCTTTCGAGCTGTTGTGAGCCGTTGGATGAGGTGGTTTCTTAACCGTTGGATCAAAACTCTAGCACAACAGTTTGTGAGCCAGAGGACCCTATATATAGCCCAACTTCATACACCGGTCAGTTCATCGAGCAAATACAAAACATCCGGATTCGCCATCATACGTCATGCCGTGCATTTGGTATGCATATTGCACCCAGTAGCCACGGTGGGGCTGTATGATAGCGATACCGATTGTTTTGTTCTACATCCCCCTTTAAGGTTTGATACATCATATATTCAGTTTATCGAGCAAATACAAAACATCCGGATTCGCCATCATACGTCCTACCGTGCATTTGGTATGCATATTGCACCGAGTAGCCACGGTAGGGCTGTATGATGGTGATACCGATTGTTTTGTTCTACACCCCCCCCCCTTTAACACATCCATCCATGCTTGGGTCAGTGTTCACTTTGAGCTCGGGTAGTAATGTGCAACTATTTGCTTGGTTGTGTTAGGGTGACGACGAGGAGTAGTGTTCGTATGTTTTCTGTTTTTAATAAAAGTTATGAAATCAGATATTTTATCTCACAAGGTTTTGAGACATTTAAGTAACCTTCTGTTTTCCATGCTTTCCACTCGTTTTCCCAAATATTTTGCAAAGGAGTTAGTCTTAAACACATCAGAGATAATATAATTCACATGATCCATTCAAAAAAGTTTGGTACACAATAAATTATTACACATCAATTCTTCCCTTGTGTCCCTGCTTTCTTACGATTGGCCGTATCCATGGAGCATCCTCGTCATTTAACTTAATGCTTGGGTCAGTGTTGACTTTGAAGGGCGGAATTTCACCAAACATATTATAATCTTCTGACATGTCTGTCTTGTCCTCCACTCCCACGATGTTTCTTTTCCCTGAAAGAACAATGTGGCGCTTTGGATCATCGCATGATGTACTGATCGTTTTCTTATCTTTCCGTTTCCTCGGTTTGCTACTCATGTCCTTCAAATAGAAAACCTGAGCGACATCTTTGGCTAGGACGAATGGTTCGTCAAGGTAACCAAGATTGTCGAAATCCACCATTGTCATTCCGTATTGGTCGTCCGCCTTTACCCCACCTCCTGTTAGCTTGAACCATTTGCACCGGAACAAAGGGACCTTAAAGGAGGGTCCATAGTCAAGTTCCCATATCTCCTCTATGTAACCATAATATGTGACCTTTTGCCCAATCTCGGTTGCTGCATCAAAGCGGACACCACTGTTTTGGTTGGTGCTCTTTTTATCTTGGGATATCGTGTAAAATGTATTCCCATTAATCTCGTACCCTTGGTAAGTCGTTATAGTCGAAGATGGTGTCTTGGCCAACATGTACAGCTGATCTCCAACATCATTGTCATTCATTAAATGTTTTCGCAACCAACTGCCGAAAGTCTCCATGTGGGCCTTTCTAATCCATGATTCAGGCTTCCCCGGGTTGTCCGAGCGTAAAATATTCTTTTGTTGCTCGAAGTACGGAGCCACCAAGCTCGAATTTTGCAGAACTGGGTGGTGTGCTTCAGTCATAGAATGATCGTCCATACATATCGTTGATTTCCTTCCGATCGTGCCTTTTCCACTTAGTCTCCCTTTGTGCCGCGATTGAGGAATACCAATCGGCTTAAGGTCAGGAACATAGTCAATGCAGAACTCA